>BHFT01033272.1:0-34368 GCA_004320025.1 Laticauda laticaudata
TAAAAGATAACTTTTCTCTAACTTAAAGAGTCTAAGTATTTCTTTCTTGGATTTTGAATGGAGCACCGCCTGACAGCCTATACCACTTCATATTTTCTAGTCGATATCTGTGTTTTAATAATCTACAGATAGTCCTTGACTTACAACCACAACTGAGGCCAAAACTTATGTTGCTAAGTGAGTGAGCTTTTCCTAATTTTATGACCTTACTTGCCATCATTGTTAAATGAATCCATGCAATTGTTAAGTTAGTAACATGGTTGTTTAGTTAATTTGGCTTCTCCATTGACTTTGCTTGTTAGAAAGTTACAAAAGATGGCTATATGACCCTGGGACACCGCAACCGTCATAAATATGAGTCAGTTGCCAACCATCTGAATTTGTTCACATGACAATGGGAATGCTGCAATGGTGATGTGGAAAATGATCATAAGTCACTTTTTTCAGTGCCGTTATAACTTTGAACAGCCATTCAATGAACTGTTGAGGACCTGTATATCCATTACAGGTTGGCTGGGGAATTCTGGGAGTTGAAGTCCAAGTCTTAAAGTTTCCTTAAAGTTTGGAACCCCCAAGTTATATTGTTAATAACTTATTATAATCAGGAATGCTTATGTGTCTGGGATTTCTCATATCAAGTAAAAACATATAGTATCTAATTTTCATCTTTTGTATTAGTATATAAACAACAACAACCAATCTGCTGCATAGAAAGACTGTACTATGATAGATAAGTTACACTTAGACTCTATTGTATGTATCATCTTTTAGAAATTTAAAGTAAAATATTTTAAATTTAAATAAAAAAATTAAAACAAGACTCACTAATTTCACACTGATCCCCCTCCAGTCCTGCAGGACAAATGCATTTTTCTGGATAAAAGCACATTCCTCCATTGAAACAGATGTTTGTACAATTTGCTGTGGGATACAGTATTAAAGTATTACATATAGTATAACAGAATATTTACATAAAGCTTTAGTGAAGTTCAGTAAAATTTTCAGTCTTTTTATAAGCTAAAGAGCTCAACGAAATGTAACATCCTGATCTACAGTACTATGTTTACATATGCAGATAACTAACATACTTTCTCTGAAGTAGGCATCTTAGTGTCCCCTAAATGGACACTAATGTCCCCAAAACCTTACAACTTTTGTAAGGTTTTAATATTGACCATGATGGCTGATTCTTGAAACTGAAATCAAAAACATCTGGAGTAATGCAGCTTGTTTTCATCAGACCTGCAACAGTAAGAAAGTATGATGCTTGGGGCTGATTTATCTGTTTGCATGGTGAATGCTATTAAGCTTCTACTCCCCTTAAAAAATCCTAAATTCGATGAAAATGAAATTGTTTAAGAATCTTTCAAGCTCATTCTACATTTAATTTTACTGAGAGTCATCTAGGTCATGCTTCTTTCATTTGATGTTTGTGATCAAAAGTAAAGTGCATCCAAGAATAAACACAGAGAATGCAGGAATATAATCTTGTGCAAACTGTAAGCCAACCACATGCTAAGAGGTGGCAGTACATGTTTCGTTCCAGGTATCTATTTCTACTTCTTTCCACCATACCTTTGTTACAGTTGATGCCATAGAAACCAGGTGGGCAGATACATAATCCTGGCATGATGCAGAGTCCACCATTCATGCAATGTGGTGTACACAGAGCTAATTTAAAGAGAGTGAAAAACCAATATTATATTGAACAATTATCATTAACATATTGAAAGGATAGACCTTAAAATATAAAGGC
Organism: Laticauda laticaudata; assembly: GCA_004320025.1. Lineage (NCBI taxonomy): Eukaryota > Metazoa > Chordata > Lepidosauria > Squamata > Elapidae > Laticauda > Laticauda laticaudata. The sequence goes on from BHFT01033272.1 coordinate 1,757, forward strand.
ACTTTATATCCCACAACAGAAATAAGTTTTTCTCCTGCAAGGAAAAGTATTGATTCACAGGTAAATATTCTAATGATACAAGTAAGACTTGAGCTGGATTTTCAAGCAAGATTTTTCTATAACTAGCTTGTATGAATACGAAACTGCAGCTAATGGAATTAAATTGAAATTTTACTGAATAACATTTTTAATGGGTTGTACATACATATATTTCTTAAGTGCATTAACACAAATAGATTATGCTTATTGGACCTGCCAGAGGTCACAGTAAGTGCTAGTCAATATTCCTGATCCCAGGGAGTCAGGAATAAACAATTTCATCTTTCAGTTCCTGTAATTAACTGCCATCCAAATGAAGGCCAGGCAAATGATGTAACTGAAATCAATGTATCTAGAAGAAACCAGGTTCCAAAAGGCTGTGCAAGTGCACAAGTTAGGAACATTTTAGAAAGAGATTCCATAATACATTCTTCTCTCTTCTTAGGTAAAGAAGGTTAGTCCTGGCAGATAGGGCTGAACTAAAAGGATTATTGGAGTAATGAAATAGGTCTTACTCAGCCTGTCCTTTTGGACAGATGTAAGCTTAATTTATAATGAAAATTGGAGATTCTCATGAGAAATGATGGTGGAATGAAACAACGGTGGTACTTCAAATTTTCAAGTTAATGTGCATTGTACTTAATGTTTTGCCAAAGTTCTCATTAAGTTGCTGGCCTGTTCTTTTTTGCCTTTTAGAACTTTTAATGGAAACTTCTTTATCCTTTGTATAAACAAACAATGCTTTCTTAAGAGCTGCAGTTCATTAAATACTTTCTTATGCGTTTAGTTTTAATTTTAGGAAGCCTCCTAGTCATATCCAAAAATTCCTCCAAAACAATATTTTGGAAAGAAGTGACTGCTTAGCTTCTTTTTGTTGTATAAATAAAGTACAGAAGAGAACTGAAGAACTCTTTTTGATTACCTTTTTCACAGTGAGGACCATAAAATCCATCTGGACATTCACAGATGTGCCTTTCATTGCAAAATCCCCCATTTCTGCATCCTCCAGGACATTCAGCTTCAAAGAAGATGACATAGATTAAATTAATATTAATTATTTGTTGTTAAAGTACACCAGCTTCTATTGATGATGTGATAGTTAGGGATTCCAAAAAGAACATCTCTATGTCAAAATATCTGATATTTTGGAAGCACAAAAAATATGTAAGAAAAATATACTCAAAGGCATGCATGTCAAAATATACACTGCTCAAAAAAATAAAGGGAACACTGAAACAACACAGTGTAACTTTTCCCCAAAAGGGGTTTCCCCAAAATCCCCAAACACTTTATTTTCCTTGTTGGAAATCAAAACTGTCCACTTAGGCAGCAACACTGATCCGACAATCAATTTCACATGCTGTTCAAATGGAATAGACAACAGGTGGAAAGCATTGGCAGTTAGCAAGACATCCCCAATAAAGGAGTGGTTCTGCAGGTGATGACCACAGACCGCTTCTCAGTTCCTATGCTGTCTGGCTGATGGTTTGGTCACTTTTGAATGCTGCGGTGCTTTCACTCTAGTGGTTGCATGAGACAGAGTCTACAAACCCACACAATTGGCTCAGGTAGTGCAGCTCATCCAGGATGGCACATCAATGCGAGCTGTAGCAAGAAGGTTTGCTGTGTCTGTCAGCGTCGTGTCCAGAGCATGGAGGCGCTACCAAGAGACAGGTCAGGACATCAGGAGATGTGGAGGAGGCTGTAGGAGGCAACAACCCAGCATCAGGACCACTATCTCCGCCTTTGTGCAAGGAGGGACAGGAGGAGCACTGCCATAGCCCTGCAAAATGACCTCCAGCGGGCCACAAAGTTGCATGTGGCTGCTCAAACGTCGTCAGAAACAGACTCCATGAGGGTGGTATGAGGACCGATGTCCACAGGGGGTTGTGCTTACAGGCCCAACACCATGCAGGACGTTGGCATTTGCCAGAGAACACCAAGATTGGCAATTTCACCACTGGCGCCCTGTGCTATTCACAGATGAAAGCAGGTTCACACTGAGCACATTTGACAGACATGAAGGGTTGGAGATGCCGTGGAGAATGTTCTACTGCCTGCAACATCCTCCAGCATGACCGGTTTGGCAGTGGGTCAGTAATGGTGTGGGGTGTGCCCTCCATGTGGTGTGCCCTCCATGTGCTCACCAGACTAGCGTGACTGCCATTAGGTACCGAGATGAGATCCTCAGACCTCTTGTGAGATCGTATGCTGGTGCAGTTGGCCCTGGGCTCCTCCTAATGCAAGACAATGCTAAACTTCATGTGGCTGGAGTGTGTCAGCAGTTCCTGCAAGACGAAGGCATTGATGCTATGGACTGGCCTGCCATTACCCAGACCTGAATCCAATTGAGCACATCTGGGACATCATCTCTCGCTCCATCCACCAACGCCACGTTGCACCAGACTGTCCAGGAGTTGGGGATGCTTTAGTCCAGGTGTGAGAGGAGATCCCTCAGGAGACCAATCCGCCACCTCATCAGGAGCGTCCCAGGTGTTGTAGGGAGGTCATACAGGCACATGGAGGCCACACATACTACTAAACTTCATTTTGACTTGTTTGAAGGACATTACATCAAAGTTGGATCAGCCTGTATGTTTTTTTTCCACTTTAATTTTGAGTTTAACTCCAAATCCAGACCTCCATGGGTTGCTAAATTTGATTTCCATTGATAATTTTTGTGTGAGTTTGTTGTCAGCACACTCAACTATGTAATGAACAAGTAAGAATATTTCATTCATTCAGATCTAGATGTCTTATTTTTGTGTTCCCTTTATTTTTTTGAGCAGTGTAATTTCAAGGAATATTAAAGAGAAAGGTGTAATGACTGAAAGTTATTATTCCACTTGCAAAGTCAGAGAAAGCTCTATAAACATTTTTTTGGAAGAAATATCTCAATTTAAAACTAGGATTTAACTGTGAAATCTCAATTTAATGGAGGACAAATTGGCAACTGGCTCTTCTCTCATTGGTAAACCTTTGATCGTCTTTCATCTTTGACCTCCAATAGGCCCATCTGTATTTAGTAAACAGTTCCCATGGTATTTCTTCCTCTTCAGGTTTTTCTTTGGATTTCTTCAGCAATGGTCTCCAGATTTGCCCTGAGCTACAAAGCCTTCAGCAGTGTAAATATGGTCCAGTCCAACTGAGATTTGCCAGATTGCATTAATAACCAGAGCTTTCTAGGTTCATCTTAATTGCCAGCTATTACTTCCATTTCAGTTCTTTGGTCATTTAAGACATTTCCACTGCCTCATAATCCCCTTTCTCCTCTTATACGAAATGTTTTATGAGAAACAAAAATATACTATAATCCCAGCTTCTCCTTATCAGCGAAACTAGTGCCAAGTGTTTTTTGGGCTTTTGCACAGGTATGCAAATAGCCAGCAGGAAAATGTAGCTGAATCTAGGCTATCATAAGCTACCTATTTTCTATCATAAGCTCCCTATTTATTTATCTTATATTAACTACCTGATTTTGTGTGCTTTTTCTGAAATCTGCATGTTCATTTTGTTTATATTTTATTTTATTTTATTCATTTATTTTATTTTATTTTATTCATTTTGTTCATTATTCCATCTTTATTATTTTTACAAATAATTCAAGGTGGTGAACATAGTCAACACAGCTTCCTCCTCCACAGCAACAACCTGTGAGGTGGGTTGGGCTGAAAGAGTGACTGGCCCAAAGTCACCCAGTTGGCTTTCGGAGCTAAGGTGGGACTTGAACTCATAGTCTCCTGTTTAAACTCTACACCAGGAATGGGCAATTATGCTGGTTTAGGAATTCTGCATATTACACTACTCATAAGGTTTGGCTTATCAGGATCTTATTACTACACCAGATATTTCCCACTCTTTTGTTTCAGGATTGAGAAATAGGATCAAATGTTGATGTCCCCAACATACTGAAAACTCTGAAAACAGACAAATCTTTATTCAGCTCCAAGTACCTTGCTGACATGTTTTGAAGAAGATGGCGTTCTGTGGTGTTTGCAGTATAATAGTGCCTTCTGAATTCATTACAATTACTGTAACTTCAAATGCTGCCACTCCATCTTGTTTTCCAAGACAAGGAAATCCAACTTGAACAACTACAAACAAAAGGAAAAGAGGTACACATTTTTAGTGGCATGTTAATGTTGTTAAGGGCAATATTTTATTATATGGGAAATCTGAATTTGAAAAATAGACATGATATATGGTGCTCTTCCTAATAGAATTTAGAAAAGAAGTGAAACAGAACTCTTTCACAGATCTTATGTTACTGGGATAGTGGGTGGAAGACGAGGGCTGATAGATATTTTATGTATTATTGTATTTTATATCTATATCTATATCTATCTATATCTATCGATATCNCTCTATCTCTCTATCTATCTATCTATCTATCTATCTATCTATCTATCTATCTATCTATCTATCTATCTATCTATCTATCTCTAGCAGTGGTGCACTGATTAGAATGCAGTATTGCAGGCTAATTCTGCTTGATTCTCATCAGCTCAAGGTTGACTTAGCCATTCATCCTTCTGAGGTCAGTAAAATGAGGGCCCAGATTGTTGGGGGCAATATGCTGACTCTATAAACCGCTTAGAGAGGACTGTAAGGCTCTGTGAAGTGCTATATAAGTCTAAATGCTAGTGCTATATACTGTGAGCCACTGAGGAATTAGCATAATCAGCAGTATATAAATATTGTCATAAATGTTAAAATATGTAGTTGATTATCTATTGGGAAATCAATACGAGATTAAAATATACAGTACAAATAAGTTATAGGAGAAAATGCTACATTTATTATTGTAGAAAAGATCATATCTAATTAGAGTTGGGGCTCCCAGCTTTCCTAATTCTCAGTCAATATACATGATAGGTAAATATTTTGGCAGTTCTCATAATTTTGGGAGGCATCAGGATGGGGAAGGTTTACAGAGTTGGAAGGGACCTTGTAGGTCACCTAGTCCAACCCCCCGCCCAAGCAGGAGACCCTACACATAGCCTCTGCTGTGATCCCAAATCCAAGGCAAATGCACCTGTTCTAAGAAGAGCAGTCTAGACACTGGTACAATAACTCTTGAAAGCAGGGGCTGCATGCCTCCATTTCAGTTACTTAAAGCAAATATATTCATGTATTTGTTCTTCAGCACTTCAATGACACCATTTCAAATCATCTTTCAATCCAACCTGCTCCATGAAGTCACCCTTCAACCAGAGAATTGATAATCATCCAAAAAAGCACTTCTATTTCATGTTCTTTACTTCAACCTCTGGAACAACAGCAATGTCCTGTATTCATCTTTGCTTCCTCTAGCCAATCAACATATTAGTTGGAGGTTCTGTGATACATTACAAGCCAGCTTTTAAGCTGTTTGAAAACAACAATGGTGATTTAAACCATCACCAGTGCAGCTACAAGTATAAAGGGTGCCTCCAGTATCTGTATTGCATGTAATCAAAGCCATTATTTCTATGCTAGTGCTTTAAAGGATTGTTTTAATGTAATTGCAAACTTTGCTTGTGTGAAAGGAAGAGATAGGTCTTCACTATTCTCATTTCTGCCTGGCCAATCTCTTGACCAAAAAAGAGAAGAAAGGCAAAGTACAAGAGAGTTCTATACATCTTTACCTGGACTCTCCTCATGAGAGGCACCATATAGAAGAATGTATGTAGTTTTCATAGAAGAAACTTTTGTTAGCTATTCTATATCAGTTTTCTTTGTCTTGGAGTAAAACATTCTTAGCAAAGACTTCTTTACATTATTTTGATTCTTTTTTCATTCTTGGCTGGTCTTAACTTTTCATTCACAGCAAAATAAAATCTTTCTTACTTAGCTCATAAGTTCCACAGAATTATACTTTTTTAGTTCATTTTGATGTACAAAGATGAATTTCCAACTACCATGCTTAATGTAATGGTTCTTTATATGATCTTGAGAAAGATATAAGATATTACTAGTCTAGACTAGAAGCCATCTAGACTGCTAGCTGTATATTATTTCAACATCGACTAAACGAGAGTCAGTATCAGGAGTAGGATTATACCAGTTCGGTCCAGTTCTATAGAACCGGATGTTAGGGTCCCCAGTAGTTCAGAGAACTGGTAAAAAGGGCCCCTGGTTGGCCCCACCCCTCTCTGCCTGCTCCTCCGTTCCTGACCCAGTCAGTCATTATTGCACATGCATTACATTGTGCACATGTACAACCATCGCTGATGGCATTCTCCTCTGCCCACCCCACTCCACCCGTTCCTGTGTTCCGGCCCAGTCAGTCATTATTGCACATGCGTGACATTGTGCGCATGTGCAACAATCGCTGATGGTATTCTCCCCCACCCGCCCCGCTTCACCCTGCTTATTCACTACTTATAGTGCATGTGTGCTATGCTTCCCACGTTTTCCTGCCTGCCGCCATCACTGCCAGCAGCAGAAGCAGCATGCCAGCCAGCCATCACTGCCTGCCTTCTGCCGCTCTGTTTGATCTGGGTGAGTGAGGGCAAGCCCTGGTTGCCACCGCCACTAGCCGCCCTCGCCTGCCCAAAATGCCTTGCCCAGTCTGCCTCCCCAGGCCTGCCTGCCTTCCTGCCTTGCCCAGACTGCCTGCTTCGCCTGGACTGCCTCCCCTGGCCGCCGTTACTGAAGATGTGGATTAGTGAATGAGACCTCCAAGCATAACCTGGTTGCCTACCTGCTTCCACCACCAGCCCTGGTTGAGTCCCAACAATGACTCCTGGACCGCCCTTGCCAATGCTGCATGCCTTGCCCGTTGCCATCTTCTCCACCCTCAGCCCTTCATTGTTGCTGTCTTGCCTTTCACCACAGGTTGGTGAGAGAGGAGGCAAAGGCACCAAGCCCTGTCAGTCGCCTACCTCCCCCTGCCACCGCCAGTCCCAGTCAAGTGCCAACTCCCGGGCTGCCCAGCCACCCTCACTACCTGCCTCACCCACCTGTCAGCTGCCATCTTTGGCCAGCCACCATCTTTGTTCAGCCAGTGCCATCTTCTCCTGCCTGAGGCCCACTGCACCATTGTTGTTGCCTGACCTTTCACCACCAATTGGTAAGTGAGGAGGCAAAGGCAGCAAGCCCCACTGGTCGCCTACCTTCTTCCGCCACCGCTGCCACTAGCCTGGGTCAAGTGCCAACTCCCGGGCTGGCTGGCCAGCTAATTTAAGATCAACCCTGCTGTGTGGCATGCTTATCCAGTGCTACATCAGTTTTTCTGTTCAAATAAAAAATACTTTGGTATAGCTCCCTGTCTTAAAAACGTATATTTTCTCACTGATTTGGCCTTGATGATTGATGTCCTAACTGAAATATGTCTTATTTCTAACGCACTGCAAGTGAGAAGCATATACATTATAAAGGCTGAAAAACTTGTGGTAAGATCAAGTAAATCATTTGAAATGCTCATGAAGAAAAAGGGTGCATATGAAAAAAAGGTTGATGGATTAATTACTTCAGAAACCTTTAAAAATATAAATTTTATACAAAATCATCGATTTGTGGGACTTCCTCATGAAAAACTTATAGAAAGCACTGCAACTAATTTGAAGAAAAGATTGATGGATTGCGAACATTTAAAAACAGTCTGCAATTTAAATACGCTGATATATTAAAATTTCTAAATTATTTGGAGCCAGATTATTGAAACATTGAAGAAGTGGTGGTTCCATGGACAGCAGTTGAAGAACAATTGGTTGTATTTGGTGAAATTTTCAAATATGAAATCAATATTCATGATTATCGTGATTTCATAGAAAATGTATTAAAAGGTTCGGAAAAATATCCAATTCCTTGCAGCATTAAAAAGGCTAGAGATATCATTAGAACTATTGCAGTCAGTTCAGCAGAGGCGGAAAGGGGCTTCTCACAGATGAACATAATATGTTCAGAGGGCAGAAATCGCCGAATAGTTTCCAATTTAACAAACCTCCTGATGATCAATCTAATTGCCTTACCTCTGCAAGAATGGAACCCTGCTCCTATAGTAAAGAAATGGTTACAGGTCTATCACACAGTTGATGATGCTCATGTTAAACAAAAGAAAACTGTAACTGAGGATACTAATAAAAAAGTAATTGGGCAGTAGTTTAAGTTTGATTGTTTTTTGTAAAGTTTGTTATGTAATAGTTTTTGATTAATATTTTAAAATGTAACAATATAGTTTTGTGTACCTTTTTATTATTTAAGCATTAAAGACATGACATAATAAACTACCTTTTGTTTTCGTATGTCTTTTTTTATACTTAACGTCATTAGGGCAAAGAAGTAGTGTTGAGTTGGCCACGCTCAGTTGGTCATGTAATCATCAAACCATGCCCAGCCAGTCACAGGATCAACAAACCATGCCCTGGCCAGTCATGTGATCACCAAACCACACTCCGGCCAGTCACATGACCACAAGCCACAACCACAAATTGGCCACACCCACAGAACCAGTTATTAAGAAATTTGAATCCCACTTCTAGTCAGTATCCTTTTTTCATCTGAGGACAGGAAGCCAGGTTGGAAGTGAAGATATCATTTTGCCTTCAAGCATGTCAAGGTCACTTATAGACCTTCAGCATCTATAGATTGAGGCCACAGTTCCCTCTACCAAATGGAAGGGCTGATTTTTGTTGATCTCAGAACTGGATGTTTCTATATCTTTTGCTTGATAAATATGAGCACATATCACTGTGCAAGAATTTTAGTGATGCAGTCCCAACATTTGGCATTCTTCCTCTCAATCTTTTCAGATGTGGAACTTAAGATGCTTAGATAATAAAAGTTCCAAAGACTTTCATCATTACCAAATTATCAGATAATTTGGTTCAAAGAAGTTATTGCAGACACATGTAATAACATTTACAAACAGTTTATTCTACTTTACTCTACTTTACTCTACTCCACTCCACCCCACCCCACCCCACTCCATCCCATTCTCATTACTCTACTCTACTTTTTACCCCACTTTATTGTATAAAAGTGAAGATAATAAACTGTAGGAGATGATCAGGCTGAGCAATGAAATGCATCATCAGTCATGAGTCCCTTCATTCCCACAAAAGATTGAAGTCCAGCTCCCCTTGAATTCCTGTAACTCTTTTCTATTGTCAACTTGCTTGGGCTGTTAGTAGTTCAGATTCTTGTAGAGAGCTTAAACTTGCAATTGATCTTTATACTAATTTGAACTGTCTGGATCTCCTGATTTCCCTAGCATTTCACATAAACATACCTATTACTCCTGCCTCTTATATTCTCCAAAATACAACCTGATGAGATCAGTTGGGTTGCAAGAGAATGACTGGCTCAAAGTCATCAACAAATCAGTATTTTTTTAAAGTCCTCACAGTTAACATAGGATTTTTTTTTATCTTTAATGACACACACACACATACACACCCCAACATGTGGGCTCACAACTTTTCTTCACTCATCCTTTACATGAACATTGGATGCATAAATAAAGATGGATGCTACAGACCTGAGGTTTGGTGAGGTACAATTCCAAGCAAAGGGATGTTTACTGTTGGGTCAGCCATTATGCCTTTATCCAGAGAGCGCAAAGAGAGGAATTCATAAAAATATTCAGCCTGCATGAAAAGTGATGTATAAAAATATGTAATAAATATATTTTAATAATGTTGCTCTATTTTCTACTTGAGAGTCTTATTTTGATGAGAAAAATACAACTAGAAGTACAACTTTGTGAACTGAACATTGTGTCATTTACTTCTGGATAAACAGAGAGAAGATCCACTTTCTCCATTTTTTGCATGATTTTATATACTTTGATTTGTGTCTTTCTTCAGTTGCCTTTCTTCTAGACTAGGTTTGCATAACTTGTAAAGGGAAATTAAAAATTATGGCAAGTCCCAAAGAAATGGTTGATGTCCCAATCATCTGTTTGGTGATTAGTACTGAGAATGCAGTGATGGATTGCCAATGTCAGAGAGACCTGGAGGCACTGGAGATACTCCACTGGGTATCGGCAGGATGTCTGAGAATGGGAACATGGCATATTTTTCTTGGTGGTGGAAGCATTTGATGGCAGTGGATTTATTTTTTGAGTTGTGCAAACCCATATGTTTTGCAGACTTATTCTAGACTAAAGAATTCCAAACATTTGATCTGTTTCTTAAGAAGGAAATGTTTAAGGCCTCCAATCATTTCATTTGCTCTCTTCTGCATTTGTTCTATTATATATTTTGTAAAATGTGGCTCACAAATTTTATCTAGTATCCCATAAATTGATCTTCCAGAGATTTGCATAAGACTATTTATGGCAGTTTCATTAGCAATCCTTTTCTGAATGTACCCTAAGCATTGGTTCCAACATAGAGAACTGTCAAACTGGATTTCTTCAAGGAATCCAGGGCCAGATCAGCATAGTAGTTTTCCTCCATGGGCTGGCCTGGGGGGGTGAGATAGACGCCTCCTGCAGCACTCTGCTGGCCAAAATGGGGCACAGGAAACTCCCTGTGACCTGTTTTTTGCCTGGACATTCTCCTGCAGCACCTTGCTGGCCAAAATGGGGAGCAGGGGGTCTTTGAGGCCCCCCACACCCTGTTTTTGGACTGGACAGCTTCCTTCAGCACCTTGCTGGCCAAAACAAGGCACAGGGGACTGCACAAGGCCCCCTGTGCCCCATTTTTGGCCTGCATGGCTTTCTACAGCACTCTGCAAGCCAAAACATGGTATGGGGCTCACAAAAGGCTCCCCATGCCCCATTTTGGTTGCCAGAGTGCTGCAGGAGGCCATCCAGGCAAAAAATGGGGCATGGGGGGTGCACAAGACCCTGCGCCCCAATTTGGTTGCCAGAGGCACCACAGGCTGATCCTTTGCTATTTCCAGGCTGGGCTTGCGGGCCAAATTTAAACATCTCATGAGCTAGATCCAACCCACTGCCTTGAGTTTGACCCCCTCGTGACATAAGAATCTACATTACTGATTCCTTTTCTTTTTTAACAAGTTGTAGTCTGTAAAATAATAACTTATTGCATAAATGCTAAGTTTATTTATAAGTCCTCAATAAGTAGTTTCATCAAAGGCTTTTTGGAAATCCAAATATAGAATGTCAGCAGGGTTACCCTCCATCCACATGCCTGTTAGCTGTTTCAAAAAACTCCCCAAAATTGTGAAAATTATCAACTTTTACTTATTTATGATATCTCACTCCAGGAGAGAAAGAAAACATGACATTATTTTTTTTCCTGTGGTTTATAATTAAAGAGAATGCTGGATCTTGGAGGAAAAAAAACTTTTGAAATTATTTGTAAAACATGTTTTCAAATACCATTGCTGCTAATTCAGGATTACACTCAAATATTTTCCTGTGTCAATAATAAGGCTTTCCTGATATGATGAAAGAAGAGTTCACAACCTATGGTAAAAGTAATTGATCTCTTTGAATTTTATAAAACATCCACAGAATCTACAAGCTGCTTTTGGCCATACTTGAAAAGTAGTGAGCCATTCTCCTAATAGCCTAGAAAATGGCTTTGAAGTTTGGGACACAATTCTTCTAGCACATCATTACCAAGAACTATCTTTTGATTATGACCTTATGAAAGTATAAATAATTTTTTTTAAGTTTACACTGTAACACGAAACAAAGATTTTGGTTTTAGATCACTGTTTTTTTTTCACTTTCTCAACTTGTTGGCTTCAGTTTGCACAGAATATATAATATTCAATTCAATTCAATCTTTATTACAATCACAGAGCAGCACAAATATATAACATTTTCCAAAAAGTAAGCTGTCTATAAAAGAAATATGAAATTTCAGTAACTACTGTAAATAGCAAATACATTTAGCCATAAAGGGTTTTTTTTCTATACAGGGAGACCTTGAGTTATGATGGCACTTGGAATCAGAATTCTACTGCTAAGTGATACAGTCATAAAATGTGACATCATGTACTCTCATTGCTAAGCACAGTTGCTCCTCCAGCCCAGTTAAGTGAGGATTGTGGGTCTTTAAGCAAGCACCCCCTTGCAACTTCTTGCTGGTTTCCAACAACCAAAATCAGAGGGGAATTCAGCAGAAAATTGCAAGTCCCAGGTGGCTTACAAGAAGACTGGAAAGCAGAAGACTGGCTGCTACCAGGTGATGGAGGCAGTGAAAGGCTGTACAAGTGGCCAGAGTTGCGGTCGGATAACTCGGATAAATGTTGGAAATGTCATCAGATATTACCATATGTGGTGGACATTTTCTATTTTATTTATTTATTATTTATTTTGATTTGTCAATCGCTTACAAGATAATAGGTATAAGTATACACATAGTTATGAATACATGAAATGGGTACATATGTACATTATAAGAAAATAAAGATAACATTAGGAAGGGGATGGTAGGGCACGGTTGGTGTGTCTTAGCATGCCCCCTACAGATCTCTTGGGAAAGGGGCGAGAACAAGTAGTAGACAGGTGCATAAGGTTATTAAGTTTTTGGGTGTTGAGGAAAAACCACCGGAGTCCACGGTGAGAGTATTCCAGACACTGACCACTCTGTGCTGAAGTTATATTTTCCTGCAACCAGAGTTCTTGGTGCGGGTTGAACCGTGAGTTTATATCTATGTGTTGCTCGTGTGTTGTTGTTATGGTGTGAAAGCTGAAGTAGTCAGTTGACATTGTAGGGACATTGCAAATATAATTTCATTGTATGACTTACTACTTAGATCGAGACCGCAAGACAATCGTCGTAGTTCTAGTATTTTCTAGGTCTAGCAATTTTCAAGTCTGATGGCATCAAGGGTATTTCTGCACGAGGAGTGGGTAGTTTAGAGGCATTAGAGAAACGTCTTGCTTGTGGAAATATTCTCTGGACTTTCTCAACTGTGCTAATATCAGATACGTGAATTGTTGGGTTTCCCAGGGACCTGATGAGGCCTATATTTGAGTATTGGTCCTAAGCAAATTGTTTGAATGCAATAGTTAGTAGTAGTGAATATTACCAGAAGAAAAAGCTCGTAGGATCTAGATTTAAAAACTCTTAATGCTTATTTTCGGGCTATGTAGTTACAATTGGACTCTAGAGTACTTTAGATCATTGTAGAGATGGAGTATTCAAGGTTCGCTTTACCATGTAGTCATGCAAGTGTATACCATTCAGCAGCTTATCCTTGTATTTTATTTTCTGGCGTTATTTATTTGCCAATATGTGAAGACCAGAAGTCAGTGTTATTTGTTGACAGATTTCGAAAGTTTTCCATTTGTGTTATTGAGACATTCTGTAGGTCAAGATTCTTTTGAAGCGCGGTAGCAGTATTGTCCTGTGGTATTGAAGAGCTTTAATCGATCTCATGGAGAGAACGCAAGTTGCTCTATATGTGATCACAGAGCCGTCATTTATGCTCCAGAGATATGAAGAGAGTGGGTTGTGCAGAACATTGCTTGGTACACCAACTATTGACAGTACAGAAATGTTGACTAGGACACTCCCAGTTTTGAAATTTGTTGTCTGTTTGACAGGAATGCAGTTAGGCCAGTTGCCAGAGATACCATAAGATTTTAGTTTTAAGAGTAGTTTGTCGTGTATCACTGAATCAAATACTTTTACAGAAGTCTATGTAATTGGCATCTATTGCTCTGCCCTGATTGGAGTTGTGTAGTCCATATGTTTTGCAGTGTAAGTAGTGCAGTTACAGGATAGGTTTTTTTCTGAAACGCAAATTGTTTATCAGAGAGTAGATTGTTTTGTCTGCTTAAGTGGAGAATAATGGATTGGTTAATAATTGATTCCATGACTTTACAGGTGACACAGCATAAGGAGATTGTTCTGTAATTTTCAACTAGGCTGGGATCTCGCTTTTTGAAGATGGAGATGACCATGGCTTGTGACCATAGGTTAGACAAGGAGCTGGTTCTGAAAGATTTTTCAAAGATTATGCTTAGAGGTTTGGCTATAGCAATGGATAGCTTTTTTAAGAAGTAGGCACATATTCCATCTGGTCCAATAGATGGAGATGGTTTTAGATTGCATAGTGCTTTTTCAACATTGTCTTATTTATTTATTTATTTATTTATTTATTTATTTATTTATTTGTTCGTTCGTTTGTTTATTTATTTATATGCATTTGAGTAATTTATATAGATAAGAAGAAAAATAGATATTCTACAACTCTGGTTCCTTATTATTTATTATACTATAATAAATATGAAAAGATATATCCCACGGAAACTTTGGACTGTCCCTCATTAAGTCAAATTTTAGCATGCCGTGCAGTTTTTAGTAATCTATACACACTACTTGGTCCATTTATGTCAAGCTTACTCTATCAGTAAGCACTGCCTTGAAAATTTCAAAGTAAAGCCCCAGCCGGTTTTCTTTCATCCAGTTTGCTTCCTCTGCCAAGTTCTTAAAAATAAAAGAAGTGTACTAATTAAATTCATCAGGCTGAAAAGGAAAATAATCCTGAAAGCTTTGTTTTTCTGTGGCCTCAGATGTGTGGGGAAAAATTCTGAGTTACTGTCCAACTGGATCTTACTCGAGAGCCATCAGCAGAAAATAAACATTAACTCAACGCCACACTCAGGAATCTCTCCATGTGCAAAGAAAAAACTGCTTGCTTTCTTTAAGCTGCTTTTGGTTTATGAGCAAAATTGCGCCAACAGCAGACTATAACTTATTTTTAATTTACTCTTATAATCATGCCTTATCTTCTACAACCTTTACATCAAACAAAATCTATTGACTGGTTAAAACATTTGTCAGCTTTAATTTGTCAGTTATTTGTCCAGATCATGTGATACTGCAGTCATAAGGAATTGTTCCATCAAGATAAGTCTTAGGAACACAAATTTTGGACTCACTCAGGAAGAGAACTCCAAAGTACAGCCTTACAATACTTACAAGTAAGCTGAATATTATGCTTGCTTATTCAAATAGCTAAGATCATTAAGTTAATAAGCTAAAGTACAGATAATCCTTGACTTATGACAGATCATTTACATTTATGCTATTTGCATTTATGATGCCACAACACTTGTTCTATAGTCTGTAAAGCAACCCCAGCCATCGCAAATGGTCATGCCTCCTGTGGTTATATGATGCATTCCAAAGGCTTGACAACTAATTACTTTTATGAATGGTTGCAGTATTCCGGGGTTAAATGACCATGATTTACATTGATTTTTGTCAGTTTTTGGCAAAAAAATCGTTCCAAATGAATGAATTTGCAACAACTGCCAGTCATGTGGCAATTTATGACTGTGACTGGATTTCATGTCCCAGTTGTGGCTATAATTTAATGACTACCTATAAGCTTTAAAGTAAACACAAACTGGCATAGAACAAGAAAATATATAATATGGATGCAAACTAATTTTAACAAATAATTGACATATTGTGACATTCTAATGTAATAGTAACCTCTGCATAATTATAATATACAAATAACAGTGGCTAGGGAGAAGTTATAATTTTATTATTGGAGAATAAGACTAATGATATCTGCTCTCAAATAATTATTCTTCTAGTAGCTGTAAGTGAAGTCTCCAGAATTCTTCTGACAATACTGAGGCAGCAAATCCCTAATAACCGAGGTGGCATTCAGCAGGTTCTGACCAGTTCTGGAGAACCAGTAGCGGAAATTTTGAGTAGTTTGGAGAACCAGCAAATACCATCTCTGACTGGCCCAACNTGATTGGCTGGGTCTTCTTTGGTTGCCCTGCACAGGAGAACGGAGCTGGAAAGCAAGTTAGTGGGGTGGGGAGGGAATGGGGATTTTACAATATCCTACCCCTGCCATGCCCACCAAGCCACACCCACCAAGCCACACCATGCCCACAGAACCGATGGTAAAAAATGTTGAATCCCAGCATCGCCTCATACGTTTTATGCCAACAATTGGAATGCCTAACCCAAATAAATGGTTTGGATATTATAGGAACTATAAAAATTTTAGTGTGTGGTTCTGATTTTAGCATGTATTATAGTAAATATAAACTATCAGCTTTTATTAACTTGCCAGCCATTTTTATTCTGCAGTCTTTTAAATGTAAACTTGCTCTACACTGGAACTGGTATTGAATAGTAAAAAGTGAATGAAATCCTACCATAAATTGTATTAAGATTTTCTAACCAAATTTCACTTGAATGTTTATAATCTGAAGGGTTTTTTTTAAAACTTTTATTCTCAGTGTTGACTTGTGAGAAAAAGAAAAAAAGAAAAACTTCCAAAATTTCCACTACCCTCACAGGGAAAGCAAGAACTATGGTTTTCAGTTGAGGGTACCAGATGATCAAAAAAATTATAATTACAATTTCTATAATGATTTGATTCCTAAGAATTCTGGAGCTGAAGTCCACATATCGTAAAGTTGCCACATAGTTGCCCACCCCACCATAGCCTGAGGGGTGGGAACCACCAAAAAAGATCTTCTGCAACGCCCCCCAAAAGAAAATGATGGCTCATCAGGGCAGCAATAGAACCTCATCAGACAAAACATTGTTTCAGATTTCTTCTTTTGTGGTCACAGAAAGAAATAATTATTGAGTATTGTAAATTGTCAAGAAGCTGGAAGAAGAGCAATTTTTATCTGGGGACTGTGCCAAAGACTATAGAATTTTTAAGGAGATGTACATCTTTCTTTCAAGCTATCTATGGTTCTATGGTGCTAGTAATTGATGAGAACCAGCAAAGCTGAATTCTGAGATTTTAATTAAAATTTACTTAATAATCTACTTCTTAAAATTGGATTGGTGTACCACCAAGAATAATCTTTTGTAAGACAGCCAGCCATATAAATTTGATAAATAAATAAAATTTCTTTGAATTCTTCAAACTCCACTTCTTTTATTTAGGAATTTACAAGTTTATGTTTTTATGATTAGGGAGGGCAGCCTAATTAACTACTAACTCTATTTTTTCCCTTTTGATTGCTTAATAGCATTTTTTCCAAATTCAGAAAGACAAACTGGCTTTTTATTTATTTATTAAACCCATTTATATAGACAGCTATCTCACAATCAGCAACTCTGGAAGCCTACAACAGATATAAAACAGTTCATAAATACATTAAAACATAAAAGCTAATTAAAGAATATATTCCTTTTAAGAGGAATATGGGCAGTTATAAATTATATTTGTTTAATGTCGTAAGAATTTCTGAGCAAAGACATGAATACCTTGATTTTATTTTACTATTGTTATTTTTTTGAAATTACCACACTTAATAAAACTATACCAATAATAATTTTATCAATCTGCAGACAATTGATTTTGATCTGTACCAGGTTCAGTGCTAAGTGTGACATTTTTAGGCTTTTCTTATTTTTAATGCAATTTTTATTTTTTGTAACCACAGGAGGGAGCTCCAACATCAGGAATGTCTAATCAAGCTTTTCAGCTTTGAAACAAATATGAAGCCATTTAGACTGAAGAAATATTTGAAACTGTAATATAAAGAATATCAGAATATTGTGTTTAATATAAATTAAATCATTTTAATCTATCAAAAATAAGAAATTTATACACGTTTTTGTTCTATAAAAAAACAAGAAAAATCTAAGAAGACCATCCCTAAATTCCCTAAAATAACTTAAAATCACAGAAGAAGCAGTTGATTGTGATAAATTGGAGGGAACTCCAATAAGTAGTAATCAGTTGATTCTTCAGTTATTTATCACAAGTTAAAGACCTTCTCACAGGTGAATTGTATTCACTGGAAAAATAATACCGTGTTTCTCACAAAATAAGGCCTGGTGACTTAATTTCCTCCCCCCATGTGCACTCCCACCTAGAGCTCTCCACATGCACTCACCTCGCAACGAGGCTGCTTGTATCAGCCGATAGAAGCCCTCTGAGGGCAGAGTCATCAGCTGCTTCTATCAGCTGATAGAAGCGGCCTTGTGGAGCACCCTGTGAGCAGCCATGCTTTGCCATGAGGCCGCTTCTATCAGCCGATAGAAGCACCCCGAGGGCAGTCACCAGCCACTTCTATCAATGGATAGAAACGGCCTCATGGAGTGCCCCATGGACAACCATGCCTTGCCATGAGGCCACTTCTATCCACTGATAGAAGGGTCCCGAGGGTAGAGTCACCAGCCGCTTCTATCGGCTGATAGAAGCGGTCTCATGGCAAGGCATGGCAATGTGTGTGTTACTTTTCCCCAGAGTCCAAATAACTTAAAAAAAGAGTGATATCTATCAGGTGGTCGTGTTACTCGGGTTGAACGTCTTGGTAATACAGGGCTTACTGGTGGACTTTCCTGTGCCACCTGCTCCTGTTCTTTCTATTTTTCCTGTAACTTGTTCTACTACTTTCTTCCTGTTCTTCCTCTTTAATGGCTTTTGGGGTGGTATGATTTTTTATCCTTAGGGACTTATTTGGGTGTTAATAATAATCATTGCTGGATTCCTGTTCCAGTTTATTCCCACCCAATGTGCTCAAGAAATTTTGCAACTAGCACTACAGTAAACATGAGCTGTTGCCTTGATCCCAAAAATCTAAATGATCTATGTCTCAAAAATGATAATACTGATAATAAGATTGGCTGGAAATTGAAAAAGAGTCTTTATGGTTTGAAGCAATCAGAATATGATGGAACGCAATGTATCATTAAAGAATTAACTAAGATAGGTTTTTGTACGCTGGCATGGCTGATCCATGTTTTGTTTTAAAGAAGAACTATGCGTTAATTTCCATTATTGTTATTATTTGCTGATGATATAGCATTAATCACCAAAACTGAAACAGAAAGCTACTGAGATAATTTCACTACTGGAAATAAATTTAAAATAAAACAATTAGGAAGAAATCAAACAATATCTGGTTTATTAAGATAGATAGAACTATGGGAGAATACCAAGATCTCGCAGGCAGATAAAATTCACCAAATTACAAAAAGTTTTAAAATGGGAACTTTGTAAGCGGCTAAAACACAATGAGCCAGGAGTTTAGCCCATACTGATGTACAAAGTCCTTTTCTGATAAAGAACTTTTATCAGTCCTTGATTGTAGTTTATCTTATCTCAATAATTGGACAAGGCCAGATATTGCATACAGTGTTAATCAATTAGTTGAGATATAACACTGAGACAATTGAAAGGCAACTGGCAAGCTGCTAAATGTGTGTTAAGATACCTAAAAACAAAGCAATGCAATTATGCATTTTATTTGGAGCCAAAAAGATGAACTGAATTTAACTGCATATGCTGATGCCAGTTTTGCTACAGACATAAATACACAAAAAATCTACATCAAGAACTGCTGTATTATTTTGGAAAAAGCAATGATTGGATGGAGATCTATTAGACAGAAACATCTTTAAATTTGTCAACAATGGAGGCTGAATTCTCATGTTGTCTTTATTAATGTACAGATTTTGTTTTGTATAACAATTATTAAATTGAAAGGAGATTTAATGTAACAATCCTATTGTATTTACGAAGATAACCAATGCAGCAATACAGATGGCTTCAAATATTGGCTGTGAAAACAAAGAATGACAACACACCCAGATGTTAAGAATATTTAAATGCTGAGACAATGTGTGCAAAGTAAAATGATTAAGCTAGAATACTGTATGTCAGAAAACAATATAGGCAGATCATTTACAAAGGCCCAAGGCTTCTATAAAGAGCATAAGGCATGCTGTGAAGATTATGGACTTAGAATGTAAGGTTGTATATATTATCTTACCCCAAAGGGGAGAATGTCTGTAATATAAGTCACCTAACAGGTATTTGGATTAGAAATATATAAACCATTTTAATACTGTCTCTTTAAGGGAATGCAAGAGCATGCAATTGGGTGTTGTTTCTAAAATGGCCATAAGATGGAGCCAGAAACCTGAACAGGGTATGAGTGTATCTTTATTTCCTTCTGTTGGAAAGTATTGCCATTGCTCCATTTTTCCTAATAGACTGATATTACTGGATTCAATGTAAGTCTGATACTGAACTGTTTTGACACTGGAATTTGATATCTGGATTATCCCTGGATTGAAAAACTGACTGATTTAACCAGTGAATGACTTTGGATTGCTTATTTTGGACTTTGCTTAAACCTTTCTGGAAGTAAAAACCTGCGTTTACTGTACAGTGTATCTGTGTGTGTATTATTCAAACACTTCTCTCTATACATCTCCCTGTATGCGCTCATTCTCCTAATGGGGAATTACCTCAACACCATCCAAGTGGTTGCAGTGGGCAATCAGGGCTGGGGAGAAATAGGGCTATCTGAGGGCACGAAGAAGAGCAGCTGTCTCGGGAAGCAGAAATGCAGCGGGAATCTTGAAATCACCTGATATTTACTCTGACAATGGTATACGTACGTGATTGAGTTTACAGTTAGGAACTCGATGCCTTGCAATGCCTCAGCATGAGGCCGCTTCTATCAGCCAATAGAAACGGCTGGTGACTCTGCCTTCAGCACCCTTCTATCAGCCGATAGAAGTGGCCTCGTATGAGGCGTGATTGTCCACGGGGCACTCCACGAAGCCGCTTCTATCGGCCAATAGAAGAGGCTGGTGACTCTGCCCTTGGGCCACTTCTATCGGCCAATAGAAGCGGTTGGTGACTCTGCCATCAGGGAGCTTCTGTCAGCCAATAGAAGCGACCTTGTGGCGAGGCGATTCTGCCCCTGGGGTGCTTTTATCAGCCAATAGAGGTGAAACTGCCTGCGGGGTGCTCTAGCCGAGGCTACCTGTGGGGGGCTCCTAAAGGCAAGTTCCCCCCCCACCCTTCCCCCTATTTCTCTTCACTTCACATAGTTCAAGCTCCCCCTTAAATTTTGGGGAGGGGCTTAATTTCACCTTATGCCTAGAAAACATGTTGGGCCTTCATACTGGTGGGGGCGTATTGTCAGAGAAACATTATATCAACAATTAATTGGCCAGAAATTTTTAAGAGCTAAGTCTGATTCTTTTACAGCTAACTTTAATGACAAATATGAAAGATTATGTTGCATTAGAACATCAGGAAAAATAAATTAAAGATTTGTGGCAGACCTGCCCCAGTCTGTTCTGTCAGGAAAGACTCATGACTCCATTTAGTTGAAGCAAAGGAACTTTTACTGAAAGGAACTATTGCAGTAAAGTCAGGCAGAATCTGATGTTCCCATGCAAAATACAAAGATATTATATCCCTGAATATTCCCCATTTCCCTCCCCCCAATGACCAGTCCCCCAGCTAGCCAATATAATGTCAGTATGATGTTTCGAGAAACTCTGATGTGTGAAACTGATCACATTCCATTCTCAGGGCAAACAGCTTTGAAGGTCCTGTTTTGGTGATGTGGTCTTCTTCTGTTGTCACTTCCCCCTCCCCATTTCCCACTATTAGATACACAGGTGGGGATTGTGCCAAATGTCTGCCCCTCCCTTCCCCTTTGATGGCCGGAACCTAGCAAGATGCCAGGCTGACAATGGATATCCTGACATGCTGCCCCCTCTTGATAAGTACATTAGTACTCAAAAGAAGAGAGAGAGAGAGAGAGAGGGAGAAAACAAGGGAAAGCAGGGTTAGATCATTTTGGTTTGTCAGGGTATTGATTGAAGAAGCATTTAAGGAGTCAATGGCTTTAACATGTTTGAGATCCACCCACTTCATTTCAGAAGGGGGAAAGTTTTTCCATGCTACCAGGAATCTTCCATCAGTGTTTGCGGGAATCCTAAGTGTCTTTGACTTCAAAATGTTGCTCCCCTTCGATTATGACAGGCTCAGGCGGAGGTAGTCGCATCAGGCCCAGGGGGGAGGGTCTCAGATTTCAGCAGACTTCAGTGGAAGACTGGGTGATTTGTGAGTTTGAGTTCTACTGATTTGGGGAGTTCAAGTTCTATTGTGACTGGGTTAATCAGGTGTTTAATGGGAAAAGATCCAACATACTTGGGTCCCAGTATTTTGAGGGTTGCTTGGATTGCAAGTACTTGGTAGATAAATACATCAGATCCTCTACATCAAAGTCCTTAGGCTTCATGCATTTTTTACCTGCTTCCTTTTTATAGGCATTCTTCATCTCTTCGAGTGCTTTTCTAACCACTGGCTGGATGGTCTATAATTGGGTCATCCAGTCTTTAAGAGAGGTGACAGATGGGGTGGCCATGGATAATTCAGGTATTGAGGCAAAGTCTGGGGCCATGGCCCTTTGAATGGGGTGAAGCCTGTGCTGCTATGGATGGAATTATTGTACGCTACTTCAGCAAATGGAAGGAGCTCCATCCAGTTGTTTTGCTGGTAGTTTGTATAACACCTAAGGTGCAGCTCTAGAACCTCATTGTCCATGCACAACACTCATTAGTCTAAGGGTGATGACTGGAGCTTAGCCCTGGGAGATCCCCCAAAGTCCCAGAAACTCCTGCCAAAACTTTGAGGTGAATTGCAGTCCGTGATCAGAGATTATTCCTTGAGGAGCCCCTGCAATCTATAAACACATTGAATGAAAAGTTTAGCCTATGTAAGGGAAGATGGGATCTTTTGGCAGGGTATGATATGTATTTGTTTCAACAAAAGGCCCATTACAACCAGTGGTGGTATTCAGCCAGTTCGCAGTGGATCGGGTGAACCAGTAGGAAGAATTTGGCATGGGTCGCCGAACCGGTAGTAAGTTTTGGCTGGCCACACCCCCCCACCAGGTTGCCCTTCTGCCTGATGCTCGCTCATCCCATCCACCTGCCTGCCATTCACTTAAAGTATTTCTTTTTTTTCCCCTCCCAATAATCAGCTGTAGATAAGATCAGCTGTGCTGAGATTCCCCTTGCTGAGGCCCAGGAAGGCAAAAAAATGGAAGGAGGAGCTCAGCCCCCCCTCCATTTTTTGCCTTCCAGAGCTCCAGAGGAGACTTAGGGGAGCAAAAATGCCCCCCAGAGGCTCTTCTGAGGCTAGGAAGCTCCCAAAATGGAGCTTGGAGGGGTGCTGCATGCCCCTCCCATGCTCTGTTCCTTTTCTTCCTGAGCCCCAGAGGAGCCTTAGGGGAGCAAAACCCTCCCGAGGCTTCTCTGAGGCTAGGAAGCTCCCAAAACAGAACTTGGAGGGTGCTGCATGCCCCTCCCATGCTCTGTTCCTTTTCTTCCAGAGCCCCAGAGGAGCCTTAGGGGAGCAAAAATGCCCCCCTCCAGAGGCTCCTCTGTAGCTAAGAAGCTCCCAAAAATGGGTGGGGGCTGCAAAAAAAAACAACCCTTCATTCCCACCCAGTCACATGGCCACACTCACCAAGCCATACCCACAGAACCAGTAGTAAACGTTTTTGAATCCCACCATTGATTACAACCCAGATCACCATACTTCTTGAGCTCTCAGGAAGTTCTACAATAAAGTCCATGGAGATTTCTTTCCATGGAGTGCTATGCTCTGCTGTTGTTTGAAGGAGCTATGTGTTTTCCCTTGCCATCTTTTGGCTGAGGCAGATATTAGGCAGCTTGCTTTGTAATCTTCAATGCCCTTTTTCATCAATGGCCATCAAAACTATTGTTTGACTAAATGGAGCATTTTTATGAACCCAAAATGTCCCACAGTTTTAGATTCATGGCTTTTCTCTAGAATCAACAGTCTTTGGCTTTTTGAGATGCACAGTTTAGCTCCCACACATGCCAAACCATCTCTCATAGTGCACTCATCCTTATGTTTCTGGAACCATTCATCTCCATCCTGGCTTCCTTTTAAGGTGGCTTCAGTGCATTCTGCTTTTGCTTTCGTTTGTGCCTTGGTGGTTACTGGTGCCTCTAGCTGGTGGGAAGGGATGAATGGTTGATTATTTATGGCTTAGGTCTATTATACTGAATCATTATAGATAATGTGTCAGCTAAGAAATTTTTCAGGAGGTATTTCAGAATGAAATTGCAACAATTAAAGTATTGCACCCATTGGACTTGTTTGGGCAACAGTTTTTTTGGGTGGTTAGGACCTCTAGATTTTTGTTGTCTGTCTACACCTTGAAAGGAGCCTTAGCCCCCTCTAGGAAGTGTCTCCATATAAGCAATGCCCATTGCACTTCATATGCCCCTTTTTCCCAAATGGCCTACCAACGTTCGGTGCGAGTTTTTTGGATGTGCAAATACACACAGCCATATCACTGGCATCTGCTTGGATGATAAAATGAATGTTCAGGTCTTGGTGCTTCAGGACTGGCTCGTCCGCAAACAGGCATTTAAATTTCTCAAACGTCGCTTGACATTTCATTGTCCATTGGAGTGGCTGACTGGGCTTGGGCATTCCCCCCTTTTATTTTTATTAAGTTCATGATGGGGCGGGTGATTGGTGTGAATGAGGGAATGAATTGCTGATAGAAATTTCTGAATCCCCAAAAGCTCTGCAATTGTTTCCTAATATGGGCTGCAGCCCAGTCCAGTACCAGATGCACTTTCTCTGGGTCCATTTCTATCCTTTTGTGGGATATGCAGTCACCTAAGTAGACAATTTTGCTTTGATGGAAATCACATTTAGAAAGTTTAGCATATAGTTGGGCAGTGTGGAGTTTCTTTAGCACTCCCCGTACCAACCTGACATGCTTCACCATAGTTTCAGTATAGATTAAAATGTCATCTAAATATACGAGCATCTCCTTGTATAATGTTCCTGCAACACTTCATTTATCAGCTGCATGGAGACTGCAGAGGCTCATTGCAGTCCAAACGGGAGCACTCTAAGTTGGAAACATCCTAAGGGGCAGTTGAATGCTGTCTTCCGCTCATCTCTCTCTTTGATTCTAACTTGGTAATATGCTTCTTGCAGATCTAGCTTTATGAAGGTTTTCCCCTTTGCCAGATGGGCCAACATGTCTTTCATTAGGGTCAGGGGGTAAATATTTTCTATGCAGGTAATGTTTAACCCTCTATAGGCCACATGTAGACAAAAGGGCCCATATTTCTTTTATTGGAACAGAACTGGGGTAGCTACCCAGGGTTGGACCAGTTGGATGAACCTTTATTCTAGATTTTTGTCAATGAAAATCTGTAATTCACCCAGTTCTCTAGGGGTCATTGTGTATTGGTTAGATTTGGGTAATTTGGCCCCTGATTTCTATGGAACAGTCAGTGGGCCAGTGGGGTAAGAGTGCGCTCAACCCCTTTTTGCTAAATATATCACGTAGCTCTTGGTACTCTTTGGGGATTTGTGGGCATCTTCTGTCTGGGGTCCTGGACCCTCTGGTCCCTCCTCTGATTTTTCCCTGGGTTTGTCCATCATATTGTTAACAGCCCCTCTTCCAGTTCACACAGGGGTTCAATTTCAGCAGCCACATTAGCCCCAGCACCAGTGGTCTCTCCATACCAGGGGCCACCATAAAGCTCAGAGTCTTGGTATATGCCTCTATCCATGAATTTACCAGTTCAGTGATGAATTTCACAGAGATCCCCCCTCCGGTATGAAGCTATCCAGCTGGCAGAAGGCCACTGGCATCCTAAGCTGCTTGAGTCTAATTCCTAGCTTCTCAACTAGGGCACATACTGAGGGCGCATACCTAGCTTCTCAATTAGGGCACATTGACCAGGCATCTGGTACAACCTGAGTCCAGGAGGGCCGGCAAACTTGCTTTGAGTCCCAAGGATTGGACCACTATTTCTATTGGGATGTAACTGGGATGATGGAGCCACTTACGAGGGGGTCATCATCAGAGTTGGTCTCAATTTCCCGAGAGTCCTCCACCGGGCTGGTCGGCATTCCATCACCCCTCCTGGGGGATGAAGAGAATTCTATAACTTGTACTCCTTCCAGGGTGTTCCCTGGGTCCATGACGGTGGCTTGGTGGGTTCCTTTGTGAGGTCAGAGGTTGGTTTTTTCACTGGGTGGCCTTTCAGGATGGTTTTGATGTGGTCCCTAGCCTTGCAATTAGCCAGATGATCTTTGAATCACTTGCGGAGGGCAGTCATGAAGTGGTTCAGACTTCTGAGCTCCACGGCATTGTTATTATGGAGGATCACCATCCACTGGGCAACTGGTCCCTCCAGGACCATAGTAACACATCTCACCTTGGCCTCTTCAGTGGGTATTTCTGCGCCATACTCTATATAGATTCAGACCTGGACCAAGAAGAATCCCAGTTGCTAGGGGTCTCCATTAGATGTCAGACCCAGGGCAAGTGTTTTGTGGCTCTCCACCCCCCTCTCAAGGCTGGTCCTACAGGTGCTCCCTGCTGGGCAGCCATCTCTGGTGCTGGTGGTTGCTGCAAAGGGGATGGATGTTCCATTGCCAGCTGTGGTGGGGGGTGGATGCTCATCAGGTTGCCCTAGCTAAGCCAGGATTTTGTGCACTTTGAGATTCTCAAAGGCCCCCCATGAATTTTATGGCTTGTTCCATCATCCAGTTTGCCCGGTCGCTCTCTCCATGCTCATTGCTTTTTTCCTCCAGTCTTTCAGCTCAGCTAGCTTATCGTGTCGGGAGCTGCCTCTGCCACCATGGGTGAATGTCACCCCTTGGGTTTTCTCTTCCCACTCTTCTTTTCGCCTGACCCCTATGGACCATTGGGAGTCTTGGCAGGTCATCTTCCCACAGACACTTGGATACATCCAGTCCTCCCAGGGGGTGGTCTCGTAGATGCCTCTCCTCAGGTTTCAATTTCTTCTTGTTCATTCCTTTGAGTTGACATTGTATGCACTGCCCCCATGGTAAAGGTAAAATCCTCTCTGAGTTGACCAAAATTGCTGATTCTGCCTAATATCAGACCTGCACCAGTTTGCTCTCTTAGGAAAGTAAGACTCATGACTCTATTTAGTTGAAGCAAAGGAACTTTTACAGAAAGAAACTGATTGCAGTAAAGTCAGGCAGAATCTGGTGTTCCCACGCAAAATACAAACCTATTATTTCCAATTCCCAATCCCTCCCCCTATAACCAATTCCCCAGCCACCCAATGTGATTCCAATATGATGCTTTAAGGAACTGGTAACATTTCTTTCTTAGGGCAAACAGCCTTGAAGATCTTGGTACAAGCCAGTTTGGTGACGTGGTCTTCTTCTGTTGTTACTTCCCCATCCCTATAGCCCATTATTAGATACACAGATATAGATTGCCCCAAATATCTCCCCCACTTGCCCTTTGATGGCAGGAACCCAGCAAGGCACCAGGCCAACAATTGAGATCCTGACATTTGCAGACAATATACTAGTAATTGTTCAGTTCAAAGCATCCAAAAGATATACAGTAGTTAAAGAAGTTGGAAGCTAAATTAAAAATTCTGAAATTCTGAAACAGAATTTCATAAACAGTGACTTGAAATTCAGGGATATGCCTGAAGATTTTGGGGAAAAATATTCAGAAATAGAAATGGAAAAGTTACTTAAAACATTTTTCATTTGGATATAGATGAGACTTTGGAAATTCAAGAAATTTATACAACAAATTCATAGACAACACAAAAGAAAATTACTTAATGTTATCCTTGTTGAATTCATATATTTTAAGACAAAAGAAGCAATGCTAGAGAAAGGAGTGACATTCAGTACATGTACTAGAAAATTAAAATAAGGAAAGATATGCCTGACTCTGCTTCATCACCCTTAACTCGGATAAATGTTGGAAATGTCATCAGATATTACCATATGTGGTGGACATTTTCTATTTTATGTATTTTTTATTTATTTTGATTTGTCAATCGCTTACAAGATAATAAGTATAAGTGTACACATAGTTATGAATACATGAAATGGATATATATAAGAAAAATAAAAGAAACAATAGGACAGGGAGGTAGGACGTTGGTGCGCTTAGGCATGCCCCTAACAGATCTCTTTGGAAAGGGTGTGAGATCAATAGTAGACAGTCTAAGGTTAAAGTTTTGGGGTTGGGGAAGAAACCACAGAAGGCATAAGGTTAGAGTAACTTCCAGACATTGGCACCACTCTGTTGCTGGAAGTTGTATTCCTGCAATCAAGTTTGGTAGGGTTAACTTGAGTATCTGTAATCTATTATGTGCTCTTGTGTTGTTGTGGTTGAAGCTGAAAGTATTACATTGACAAGTAGGCACACTGCAATGCTTGATTTTATAATTGGCATACTTAGATCGGACTCGAAGATGGCGTAATTCAAGGTTTTCTAGGTCTAGAATTTTCAAGTCTGGTGGGCATAAGGTATTCTAGCAAATGAGTAGAAGGAGTGGAGAACTCTTTTTGATTTTCTGGACTTTCCTCACTGTGCTAAATATTCAGATACGTAATGTGGTTTCCAGACTGATGAGCCTGTTATTCGAATATTGGTCTAGCAAATGTTTTTGTATGCTCTAGTTAGTAGTGTGAGCATTACTCAGAGAAAAAGCCTCCGTAGGAATTAAGGTTAACAACTCTTAATGCCATTTTGGCCTATGTAGTTACAGTGGGCTCTAGCACTTTAGATCATTAGAAGACGAGTATTTCCAGGTCCTTTACACAGCCTTGGATCATTACAAGGTCTTGACGATTCGCTTGTATTTCATTTTCTGATTTTTTTTTGGCCAATATGTAAGCAGAAGCATTTTATTTTTTGAGATTAATTTGACGTTGCCCATTTGTTTTGACCATTCTGATACATGTTGAGCGTCTTTTTGATAGGGTAGCAGTAATTGTCTGTGTATTGAAGAGTTTTAACATCATCAGCGGAGAACGACCAGTTGCTCTTAATGTGATCACAGATGTCATTTAATGTAGAGTATGAGAGAGTTTGCTTTGCAGAACACTGCCCTTGGGGGAACACCAACTATTTTGACAGGTCACAGAAAAAATTTGATAGGACACGCCCAATATTTTGACCATTTTGTTGTCTTATTTGACAGGAATGCTTCTATCCAGTTAGGCAGTTGTCCAGAGATACCATAAAGATTTTAGTTTTAAGAGTAAGTTTGTGTCGTGTATTCACTGAATCAAATACTTTACAGAAGTCTATGTAAATTTGCAAATCTTATTGCTTTGCCCTGAATTGAGTTGTGTATCCATATGTTTTTGGCAGTGTAAGAGTTGCAGATTACAGGAGAGTTTTTTTTCTGAAAACAAATTGTTAACAGAGAGTAGAATTGTTTCGTCCTCTAAAGTGGGGATAATGGATTGGTTAATAATTGGATTCCATGACTTTACAGGTGACGCAAAAAAACCCATAATAAAAGAAGAAATTTTTTGGGGTTTTCTGTAATTTTCAACTAGGCTGTGGGTCTCCCTTTTTGAAGATGGGAATGAACCACTGGCTTGTGACCATAGATTAGGCAAGGAGCTTGGTGAAAGATTTTTCAAAGATTATGTTTTAGAGGTTCTGCCTGTGGAGTGGATTAGCTTTTTTATTAAGCTGGTGCTAACACATTCTGTCTTGTCAATAGACTGAGATTGGTTTTTCGATTGTGTAGTGCTTTTCAAACATTGTCTTCTGTAAAAATCGATATGTATTAGTTTTCTGTGGTTTGGCTAAGAAATACTGGGCATGACATTGCTGTTTTACAAATCTGAGACCTAAAGAATGTGTTAAAGAGGTTGCTTTAATTAGTGTCCATCACTGCAGTTTTACCATTCAAGGTCTTATCGGGGGTGGGATGACCCTTTGGTCTTTTAGTTTGGTTTGTTTTCAACATATATAGTAAAAAATGCTGGGTGAAATTGTGGCATAGAAGGTTTCCCTCTTGTTTAAATGTGTAATGGTGCATTCAAGGTCTTTAAATCTGGGTGTCATAAATTTTGGTATTGGCTTTTGAAGCCAATGTGACCAGATTTGTTTTTTCTTGCCAGAGTGAGCTCTTTTGGGGATTGAAGTTTCTTACTGTTATGGGCATCTGGTGTTTTTTTTTTTTTGGAGGGGGGGGTGTTTTTGGTCCATATAGTTTATGACTCTTTTTGACTTCAATAAAAATATGTTGTATGGTCCTTTTCAACAGTATTGCATCTAGTGAATAGAGATTGCCAATCAAGGGATAAGATGTCGATAAGATCATAGTTGCCTTTTTGACATGCTCGGACCTCAAAAAAAAAAATAATTGGACTAAAATTCAACATTGTTGAAAAAAATGATAAAACAACATCTAGACTTTAAACCAGAGATCTCTTTAATTGGGAATTATACCAGAAATATATAACAGAGTTGAAAATATTTGATTGTAATGTTTAGTGGCGGCTAGGATTGTATTTGCTAAAGAATTGGGAAACTATAAATACCTATGCAGGCGAATCTTATTAAGAAAATTATGGATTGTGCTGAAATGAAGTAAATTGACATTTGAAATTAGAGAACAAGAAGATAAACAATTTTATATGATATGGGATTTGTTTTATCAATGTTGGATAAAAAGACATGGTATTGTAATAGACCAGATAATTCTGTGATAGAAATTTAGTACACGGATATAAAACATAATATAGACATATATAACCATTGGTTGAAAATATAACATAAATTTTAAGATAAAATGTGGAATATCTCATATGAAATGATGGAATGAATAGTTTAGTCATGGATGATTAATAACCAATAAATATATGAGCATATGTTAGTTTGATCATGTGAAAATTGATGTAAACTGTGAGTAATGATTACGAAAGGATAGCACAAAAGATTCATAACCAACCGACACATTGTATGTATATAAAATGGAAGATGGTTTTATGTTTTTATGTTTTGTATGTGTGTGTTTGTTTAAAAAAAAAACTCTTTCAAAAAAACCAAATCTATGTTTATAGTGAAAGCTGTAGGTGTTGGCACTTCAGAAAAGCCCAGGTCAAGAAACAGTTATGGCTATAGCAACCATATTTTCTTAGAAAATATAAAAGACAACCTGGAAAAGAGACATATTTTCTAAGGATAAAAAAATTGTGTACATTTATAACTTTGTTTCATGAAAGAAAATTCAAGCCAAGACAAGAAAATAAATAATTAAATTAAATAAATTTAAAGGACAGCTTTCTGAAATAATGGACTATCCTTTATAGTAAAGGTCATGTGGTCACCATAGGCATGGCAAAGATTCCAGCAATGTTCTTTATTGTGGTAAGGTAGAATAGCAGAATCTTGAAAACATGTCCAAGTTCCTCTCTGTACCATCTTACACTAAACAAAACCAAGGCAGAATTATTTGAATTTCTTTCTTATATTTCCCCTTATTTTGGGACTATGTAATCTCTTCTACCAGTTTAAGAGTATGCTCCTTCCTTCCCCAAGATCAAATCTACAATTCTTCAGAAAACCTATACTATATCTTCCACAGCCACATTCATGAAGAGCAGGGGTGTCAAACTTGCACTGTCATGGTGGCGTCAGGTGAGGTATTAGGACTTTTTCCCCC
The DNA here is from genome assembly GCA_004320025.1 of Laticauda laticaudata. Classification (NCBI taxonomy): domain Eukaryota; kingdom Metazoa; phylum Chordata; class Lepidosauria; order Squamata; family Elapidae; genus Laticauda; species Laticauda laticaudata. The sequence goes on from BHFT01033272.1 coordinate 32,944, forward strand.
TTTGCTAAACCATGTGTGGTCAGTGCATGATGGATCCAGCCTGTGGGCCAGGTATATACATTCTTGGCCTCGAGATTAGCTCACGGATTTCAATTATTAGTTCTATTCAGCATGTGGCTTCACATTCATAACTAAAACAAATTTCTTTAATATTTATTAGAATAAAAATGTTTGTGACTCCCATAGCAGTAAAACAAAATAACAAATACAATATTGCAGTGAAAAAATGGAATGCTGCCATTTATTGATCCATGAAGTTTTATAAATAGTATTTATAAATAGTCTGGTATGAGGCACTTCATCCAATAAGGGTACCTTCTGTGGTGAACCTGCATCAGCACCTCAAGGCTTTAAAAGAATATCTAAAAATAAATAAGTTCATATTCGAGTTTTCTTTAAGTTTTAAAGTAATAATGATATTAATAGCACATGGGATGCAGAGTAATTTAATCTTAATTTAATACCAATGAACACAAGGATACATGTTTCAATCTTTTTCTATCTCTGTAAAATTCAAGATCCTTTGATTTCAATGGAATATATTCCCAGATAAATAGGTAGATAATCTTATACCTGAGAGCAGTCTGGAGTAGTGATTAAGAGTAGGGTTCCAGAAAATGAAGAAATCATTAGACCAGCCTTAATTAAACCTGGATTAAACTTTTTCATCATTGCACATCAGGGAATTTATTTGTCTGTTGTTCAGAGATGGTTGCATCGCTGCTGCATTTATACATCTGCAAATGTTCATTCTGGCTAGGGTATGCTCAAACAGAAAACCACAGAATAAGAAGACACATTAACCAATCACCATGCAAGACCCACACCTCTGCACAATGCTCAGTTGGGATTTGGGAGATGAGCTGTGGTGGCACAGTGGTTAGAATGCAGTGTTGCAAGCTACTTCTGCTGACTGCCGGCTGGCTGCAATTTAGCAGTTCAAATTTCACCAGGCTCAAGATTGACTCAGCCCTCCATCCTTCCTAGGTTAGTAAAATGAGGACACAGAGTGTTGGGGCAATATGTTGATCGTCATGCCCCTGTCGGAATCTGATTCTGAGGGAAAGGCCAAGCAACTGACAGGGAGTGGGAGTGTGGTTCCATTTGGCTGTGGAAGAAACTGGGGAAGGACACAGTCTGGCTGGGCAGAGCGGGGAGAGATAGGACAAGGCAGAGGGAATTCAAAGGAAGATCCAGGCAGATCCCCTCTTCATCCTAGGGCATGCAGGAAGGAATGGAGAAGGGAGAAATGTGAGTTGCATGGCTTACAGAGGAGGAAAGGGCCCTGATTCCCTTCATTAGCTGCAACTGAGAACACAGTGTTTAAAAAGGGAGTTTGCGCACAGCAGCTTGTTGGAAACAAATCATGTATTATCTTGTTTTGTCGAGGCTTATCTGGGTTCCTGGCATCTTCCCAACTGTGTG
>BHFT01033273.1:0-13266 GCA_004320025.1 Laticauda laticaudata
GGGGGGGGTTTCTTACAGCTTTATCCTAACTGAATTGTGCAAGAGCCTTCAGATCTTGCTAATTTTGTCCTGCAATCCCTTTCTTTCAATAAAAGATTTCTTTTGAAATGTCAATTGTTTCAAGAGTTCTACTTTCTTGGATGGAGGGGAGAGGCAGGCAGGGAGGGAAGGAGATATAAAAGATTGCTCTAAAAAGCAAACTTCTGGAATAAAACATACATGATACACAATGCTCAATTTCTTCTAAAGTGAATAAGAAATATTTGAAGATCTTTATGCAACTATTTTCAATGCCTATGTTCACATATGAAACTAATTAGACTGAATATTTTTGCATTTCAAATGGTCCTGCTAGGAAAAGAAGAAAAAGAAGCTTCTTGAATTCTTAAAATAAAATAAAATAAATTAATCAAAAGCTGTCTGTAACCTTATGTGACTACCTAAGTTTTCAGATTTATGGAATTAAATATAAAAACTGAGTGGACAAAATTCACTGTTACAGTTTTAGAAATAAATAATCTATGCAAACCAGGCATCACTACTGAGTGAAACAGAAATAATGTTTTAACAATTACAAGTCACAGCAATTTTTCAGTCTTGTTATTTTCTCACTTTACATAAAGAAATGAGAGCAAAGGACAAGGCATTGAATGAAATAGGGAAAATATGTAGATAATATGTCTGAAAAAGAATCTACTCTTTTTATAATAGTAAGATCTAGAAACTGAAAGATAGGTCAAGTTGGAAGACATCTCTATGGACTTTGAATTGTTCTTGAATTTTGGAAACAATCAAAAGTATCATCAGTCTTATAATTGAAGTAACAATAGAGTTAACAGTGGAGTCACAGTAGAGTTAATGTTTGGCTTCTCTTGTCCCTTCCACTGTGGTACTATTTCAGGAGCCAGTAGCTCCAGGTCTAATCATAGTGGGGAGGGAGAAACATTACAAGGTTAAAAGGATCCTGGATTTCACACTGTACAAGTGGACACTCCAATACTTAGTCCAGTGGAAGGGATACCCAATGTCAGAAGCTAGATGGATAAAAGTGCACAATATGTACATACATAGATTAATAAGGAAGTTTCATGAGAAATACCCCCATAAACCCAAAGATCCTCCCTAGGGACTTAAAGAGACTCCTACATTCCATTAATAAGTGTGTGCTTGAAGTTTTCCAGGTGCTTCTCACTTTCTAGGAAGTCCGAATGTCAACTCTGAAATGAACCCATGCTGCCACAGCCATCTTTTCATTTCTCAGCTTGCCACACACTATGGAAGAGGTTGGAATGTCAGGCCAGACAATAACAACTCATCCTCCCATGGGAACCAAGGTCATCTCAACAGGTGCTAGCCAGAGACTTGAAGGAATTAGGAATTCCTAATTCCTAATTCCTAACGCCAGAACACCTAATTGGACAATATGACCTGTGACATGGTGGGAGGGGAATATCTATTTTTTAATTATATGAAAACCATGGGAAATAGAGTTGGTTTGCTTTCATCCGTGCCGAAATGATGTACTCAATAAAACAGTTCTTAAAGAGATCTGATCATCTCAGAGTGCTGGCTTGGTTGATTCATCAGTCATAGTAAAAATGTAATTCAATGCAGCCATACTAATTAGGGAAATGGTAAGTGTATGACTTGGAAATGGTAAATTATTATTGCCAGGCAAGGTTTATGCAAATGTCAATAGACATTTTTTTTCTAACTTATGTTATCTACAGGAACACAAATTTCAGATATTTCTTCTAATATCTTTATTAATCGATGAAACTTTGGTTTCAAGAGCAATGCTCTGGATTGCAATGAAATATAGGTAATCCTTGAATTACAACCACAATTGAGCCCAAAATCTCTATTGCTAAGTGAGGCAGCTGTTACAGCTGTTACAGTGAGGCAGCTGAGTTTTGCTCATTTTACAACCTTTCTCACTGCAGTTGTAACATGACTGCCAAGAGAATCTGGCTTCCCCGTTGAAGATTGCAAAAGGTGATCACATCATTCTGGGACACTACAACCATCGTAAATATGCTATTTACCAAATATCTGAATTTTGATCACATGATGTTGTAAGTGTGAAAAATGGTAATAAGTCCTTTTTTCAGTGCTATTGTAACTTTGAACAGTCACTAAACAAATGATTGTAAGTCAAGGAGTACCTGTAAATCAAATTATTCTTTAACAGAACTTTCTATTTTAGAAATCTATATACTTTCAGTAGTATACAAAAATATAATACCCTCAGAAAAAAATAGTATTAGAGTTAAATAAAACCAGAAACCAGGGTATTCATAATATAAATAACTTATACTAGTTGTCAGCGGTCTATCATGCAAGGGCAAGAGAGGTCTTCTAGACCAGCCCCCTGCTCAAGCAGGGAACCTATTTTGTCAAATAGAAACCTAGTTGTCAAACTGGCAGCGCAGGCCATGCCCACCTTGGCTCTACAAAGGCAAAAAAAATGTCACGATATGTCACATGACATCATGGGACATGATCGAGTTTCACAACAATAACCTATACTATTTCAGATAAGTGGCTGTCCAGTCTCTTCTTAAAAACCTCCAGTGATGGAGCACCCATGATTTCTGAATGCAAGCTATTCCACTGTTTGATTGTCCTCACAAATGGCAATGATTATAGCAATATAGCCTTCTACATGGGTAAATATATTTAGGTCTAAGACAGTGCTATCAGGAATTAGATTTTGTGGGCCAATCACTCTCTGTCTCAGCTAAACCCACCTTGCAGGATTGTCATTGTGGGGGAAATAGGAGGAAGGAGTATTAGGTATGTTATCTTATTTATAAAAAATAATAAAAGCAGGAGGTAAATAAAAAATAGGGACAATAAAACAAAGTTTGGCCACAGTCAAGGACCAGGAATCACACTGATTTCATAATAATAACTGTTCATAAAAAGATCAGAATTTCCCAGGTGTTTTTCCAGGTACGGAGTTTTAAGGCAGGTCCTTGAGTCCTTGTAAATGGCACAGTATTGAGTTGTAGTTTCAACAGCCCCTTGTCCACCCGGAATAAGTCAAATAAAGTATAAGAATGTAGAAGTTAGTTCTCACAAAATCAAAAGGAAATCCGATCTAGCCTGTTATTATCATTATTGAAACAAGAGACAGATGAGATCTTTGAATGTTTATTGTACCTCTTCTCATTTAATTGAATAAATTGAAAATTCAGGAGGATAGATAAGTCTTCTATGGCCTACTAGAAAACAGATTAATTTCCCAGCAAAATTAATGGAAAATGGATATAAAGAAAGAGGAGATGGAAGTTGCTTGAACCAAGCAAAAAGAACTGTTGCAGATTGCCAAACAACCATAATCTATGGACATAGATAGATTAAATCAGATTAGTTTAGATTAGATACTACATATAAAAAAAATAGGGTGTGAAAGAAAATGGGCAATGTTGAGAGAAAACAGCAGTTCTAAAGAATGCAATGAAAGACACTGAAAGATACTTCCTGGGAACATGGTGAACTGAACGCAGGTACAGGGAGAGATCTCCAAAAGATTTCTTCCTGGACTTCTGCGTTCTAACTAAAGGGATTGGTATCCCATCAGCTTTATGACACCCCCCACAGGTCAGGGTGTGTCAAAGAACTTCCCCTCAGTACCCTTCAATATAGCTATAAGCCGACAGATTCCTTTTGGAGTTGAACTCTGAAGTTCATGACAAAATCTGGGAGGGGAGAGCTGCAATCTTTCCAGGGTTTAAAGAAGCATGAATGTTTGGAAATTCACATTTCAAACCAAGAGTAAGTTATGCCTTCCTTATCTCAATCATTTTCAACAACTATTATTCTATTTTAAGTCAACTTAAAAGAGGGTCTTTCTAGCAACAGACTGATATACCTTTTTGAAGACCTGCACCATTTTAGGTATTGCTTTTTGTCTTAAAAAACAAAGAAGTAGGTTGCTAAGGCAAGCCAAATAAAGAAGTGTGCTGAGAGGAAAAAAGTTTTGACTTTAAAAAAAGTGTTTTTGGTTTTTAAAAAGTTTAATACTTTGAAGGAAAAAAGGAGGGTGAAAGAAAAAAAAAGGTGGAGGGTGAAAGAAAAAAAGGTTCTCCCCTCTTTTTTTTAGGCCAAAGAATTTGAAAGGATACAATAAATTTTGTAAATAAAACTGGTGACAGCTCATAAAGATTACTCAGTACAAATAGAAATACATATTATTTCCATAGCAAGTGTTGGAAGTTAAAACCCACCCCTCTCCTAGGAAAATGAAATATTTTAGGATATACGAAAAAGGCAGAATATTTCCCTTAAAAAGAAAAATAGAAACTCAAAGAGGCAGAAACTCAGTCCCCCCACCTTTGTTAATGGGTAGACCGTTAAGACCCAGGCCATAGTATTCTACATAATAAGGGCCTCTGCCCATCTCACCATCTGGCCTGGGAAGATTGCATCAGTCAGCACTCAGGTGAATCCATGTGATCGATACAAAGCCTACAAAGTTAGCTAAGACCCGGCCCCTGGGAGTCTGACAGCCAATGGAATATATTTCTTGCACAGGAACAGGAAACAATAAGGTAGGACCCAACAGAGATTTTAAAACTAAGGGTCTGTCAGCATCTCAGCCCTTTTCCTTTTTTCTTCACCCAAGGCATGTGATCCTGTCCACTATTGAACCATCTTTCAAAGCAGTCACTGTGTTTCCAGTGTCTTTTTTCCCCATTTGGAACTGAACCCAGAAGGATATTTCTTCCAACAATTGGCACCCCAGATGGGACTCCAAGCTAACCTAACCAATGGACCAGGCCCAGGTAAGATTCCCTTGCTGGCAGCAGACCCATTGAGTCTGTGGGTGAGTTTTCCTGGACCTTGGCCATTTGAAGAAAAAAAAAGGTTTTAAAGAGGTTTTGAGTGTTGAACTCAAAGGCTGCTTGGAAGGAAGGTGAGTACCTCTAAATTTTAATTTTAAAGCATGGAAAATATATGTATGCTTGCATGTGTGTGAGAGAGCAGGTTCTTCTCCCAAGCACAATTGGATCTTCCTTCCTCTGTGCATTTGCTAACTGCAGAAAGACCAACAATCTGGAGAGCATGAGGGTTTTGTCAAAGCACAGGACCTTTTATTGGGGAAAGAGGAAGAGTGTGTGTGTGTGTAGTGGCTTCACCCTTAGACAACAGCTGATCTCATTTATTTGTTTGGCCTTAACTGCCCTCTTGCCTGTTACTAGCTCCCAGAGTCATGACCATCAAGAGAGAAAAAGCAGGGGAGGGTCTATCTGAGTGTAAGACCTACTGTATACAAGAGGGGAAAGCCAAGCGGGCTGTGATTGAAGGGTGGGAAGGAAATTTTGTTGTTTTCATTTTGTCCTTTGCCCAAAAGCAAAGCCTAGTTCTAGAGGTGCCAAGGGGGTGAAGGAGGTGCCAGAACTACTGCACAAGGCAGAGGTCCTCCCAGATCCAAAGGGATCTGAAAACCATGGGCAGGAGGTGCCAGTACTACTGTCAGATGAAGGTCCTTCCAGATCAGAGAGGGTCCCAAAACCATGGGTTGAAGAAGTTCCCAAGGAAAGGGGTGCCAGTACTCTGTCAGGGAACTGGAGTTCCCTCAGACACTTTTTTGTCTGAATATCATGGGCTGGAGTTGTTGTTTTTTTCCCCTTTTTGTTGGGCCTGACTGAGCCAAAGTGAATCCCCACATCAGAAAGGGAACATGGGAAACAGCAGTTCAAAGGCAACAGTTAGGACCCCCTTAGGAGATTTGCTCAAAGCTTGGGATTAATGGCAGGTGTCTGTCCTAGCCAGAAAGAAATGGGCTTTGCTGAAGGATAAAACAGGAAGACCAATTTGGATAAATAAAGGTACTTAAAAGAAAAAGGCAATATATAAAACAGGATCATATGGGTTTTTGTTTGTTTGTTTGTTTGTCTCTTTCTCTGTCTTCTATGCAACCACGTGGTTTTTCCTTAAGATTTGTGCCTTCCCCTATTTAATTGAGAGATTTATTGTGGGAAGGATCAGTGTGAGTGTAAACCTCAGAGTTTCGTTTTCCTCTCTTTGTCCTTGTTTTGTGTGTGTGTCTAAGTTTTTGTGTGTCCTCGATGGGTGGGATTCAAATTTCTTAACAACTGGTTCTGTGAGCGTGGTTTAATTTGTGGGTGTGGCTTGGTAGCCAAGTGACTGGTTGGGCATGGCTTGCTGACTGGGCATGGCTTGGTGATCATGTGACTGGCTGGATGTGGCTAGGTGGTCATGTGACTGGCTGGGCATGGATTGGTGGTCATGTGACTGGCTGGGCGTGGAAGTGAGTCATGTGACTAGGTGGCCATGTGACTGGCAAACCAAATATAATTGGTCCTCGCTTAATGGCCAGTTGCTTAGCAAGTGTACTAATTTATGACTGACCTCCCCAGAGCTACTTTAGCAGAATGAAGCAGAAGTAGATGGAACTCCCTAGTTTTCTCCATGTTGGCAGCGTATGTTGGCAATTTGACCTCTAGTTCCTCTGCCTCTTCTAAATCTTGCCTATACTTCTGGTAGTTCTTGATCCACATACTTTTGGAGCCTAGCTTATAGGATTTTAAGCATAACTTTACTAGCATGTAAAGTAAAGTTTACTAGCAACTTTATTATGTATTCTAGGTATCCTATTTCTCGCCTTGTCTTTTTGAATAACCTTTCAACTTTATCACCATTGCTTGGTACCTTGGATGCCTGGAAAATTTTCACCACGTGGGGAAAGTTGAGGGAGGGAGAGTCATGTGGATTGCAATGCCAGAAGATGGCCCTGAAAACACTCTTCTTATCTGTTTCTCAGAGAGGCCGGTACAACAACATCATCACACCTGCAGATTGATGGAATCCACATCAGACTGTTGGGAGGGGTCTCTAATTTCCTTTATTCTAGTTGTATGCCCTGAGGGACCTGCTTTGAATTCTGACTTGCTTTCACCTCTTTTCAAATAAAGGTTCCTTTTGAAATACAAAGTTTTTAAGAGTCTATGATGTTTTGAAGGGGGAACAGTCTGGTCCTTATAAGATCTCTGAAAAGTCTATCTGACATCTCTGTCATCCCAAAGATAGAGGGTCAGTTATATTGGACTTAATTCTTAAGTTATGAGAAATTTGGTGGAGAGTAATCATGACATACTAGAATTCAACATAAAGCAGGCACAAATACCAAAAATGATTTTAAAAAGTTTTTTTCAATATATAAGAAACAGGGAAAAAAAGCCAAGGAAATTATTGGTTCACTGATAAGAGAAGATGGCAAGGAGGTGATGCGTAGCAAGGAGAAAATGGAACTGTTTAATTATTCTTTGCATTGTCTTCAAGCAAAAGGAAAAAACAGTCTAATCTATCAAAAGCAGCATCATAGGAGACAGAATAGGAATGCAAGTCAAAATAGGCAAGAAAATTGTAAGGGAACATCTATACACATTAGACAAGTTCACATCAGTTGGATAAGATTTATTACATGCCAAAGGTTGAAAGAAGTTGGTAGAAATGAACTCAGAACCACTGAACATATTTTTCCGAGCTCCTGGAGAATAGGAGAACTACCGGAGGACTGGAAAAGAGCTGATTACTTCCAATCTACAAACATGAGAAAAAAAGTAGATCCAGAAAACTACAGACCAATCAGCCTGCCATCAATATCTTAGGATATCTTGGAAAATATAATTAAGGAGCACATTTGTGAACATTAGAAACAAACAAAATAATTAATAGAAGCCAGCACGGGTTTGTCAAAAATAGATCATGCTAGACAGACCTTATTGTCTTCTGTGACAAAGTAACTAAATAAGGGAAATGCTGCGGTTTACATAGTATACTTAATTTTTTATTTAGTAGTTTACTTAGACTTCAAAACAGCAACAATTCCTCCTCTTCCCCCCCAAATCTCAAATATCTCAAGTCTAAATATATAAACAAACCTACATTTCACAAATATAAAGTAATGTCAGTATATTATTATAAACAAAAGACTAACATTTAAAATAACAAAGAAAATAGATTTTTCTTTAAAATTCACCAACTTCCTTATATGTTGAATAAAAAGACAATGCAAAGCCAGTTTAATTACTACAAAATTAAGATTCATAAAGCATCTTATCTGCTTCCACTCTTTTGACCTTCCAGAAAGGTATTAAAACTTAGTTTTGTCAGTTGTGCTTAGGGTCATGATTGGAGGTAGTGAGGGGCAAAGAAAACCTTAACCCCATCTCATCCATTACTTAGTACTGATTTCAAAATTGTTTTAAACTCTTAATTACTGTATTCTTTTTCTACTTGTTTTATAACTTGTAAGCTGTCCAGAGTAATCTTATAGGGGACACAGACAGCAAAAAAGGTAATAAATCACAAAATGATTATACATTTCTAACATGAAACAGAATATAACAGTATATGGGAATGGCTTTGGGGTATCAGGGAAAGGTATGCTACTTAGGGAACAATCATATAAGAGGAGAGGACCCTGCAGTTGCTTAAACAGTCAAAAAAAGAAATTTAGGAAAGACCCACTCAATTGATCAAGTCCATTCCCCATATACTATTACATTCTGTTTCATGTTAGAAATGTAAAATCATTTTGTGGCTTCCCTGAGTGTTTTCACATATAGAAGAGAAGTGCAGACAGTGCCATATTTCTTGGATTTGGATCTAGACAGTTATGATTTGGTTCTAATAAATTTATAGCAGTAAAAAAAGATGGAGGGAGATTTGTACCTTCAGATTTGTAAGATCTTGTTAATGTAGCCTTATAATAAAGTAGAATTGACACATCTAATAGTATTTCATACTTGGTTTATCTGTACTAAATGAGTAGTCCTTATTGCTACTACATCTACATGGAGGGAAGTAAGCAGTGGGGTACCACAAGGTTCTGTCTTAGGCCTAGTACTCTTCACTATCATCATAACCAATTTAGATGAGGGAACAGAAAGGAAATTTACAATATTTGTGGATGATACTAAGCTGGCAGGAATAGCCAAAATCCTAAATGATAGGCTCAAGATCCAGATCCCTCATTACAGTTGCTTGCAGTGAAGCTGAGGTGAACCTGGAGGTTCACCTGGAACCTCCAGATACAGATAGTCCTCATTTACCGACTACAATTAGGACCCCAACTCTGTTGTTAAGCAAAATAGTTGCCACATAACCAGTGGTAGGATTCAGCCTGTTCGCACTAGTTCAGGAGAATCGTTCGTTAACTTTCTGAGCAGTTCGGTGAGCAGGTTGTTGGAAGAAATCTCCTTCCAACAGTCTTTTGTTTTTCCCACTTTACAGGGCTAATCCTGTCAGGAAGGCAGGACGGAAACATTTTGATGTGCCTCTGTGTTGTTTCTAGCCTAATCCTTATCTTTATTATTGCCCGCTTGTGTTTTCAGAAACTGCCTCTCCAGTTAAGCCTTGTTACATTTTAACAGCTAATGGTTCTTAAAGCCCCTGTCACACTGCACCAACGGATGGAAAGAGGATGTAAAACGGAAACACTTGCCATCCATTGGTTAACGTGATGCTTCCATTCTGTACTCACTGTGTCCGTTTTTCATCCTCTCTATCCATCCAGCATCCGTCGATTGACATTTCATCTGAGCTGCACAAAGCTTTTTGAGCGGAAAATGTATCTAATGCGTCCGTTCTGCATCCGCTACGCATACGGGGAACATCCGTTCTACATCTGTTGTCATCCGTTACGCATCCGCTATATCTGCTAGGCATCCGCTGTGCATCTGCGCAACTCAAATCCTCTCCAGCGGAAGACGGACACAGGGAGGAAGCGAAACGAACGCGGAACGGACGCGCAGCGTTAGTAGCATGGACGTAGAAAGGATGTAAGTGGATGCAGCTTTCATTGCTTTCATTGCTTCGGAGTGGCCAAGGCACATGATTGCTCACTGATAGTAAGATTTTTTAAAAAGGAGGTAGGGGTGTAGATCCTTCAATTCATTTTAGTTTTCTCTCATGTTAATAAGGCTTAGTAACATGGCACTAGGCATGAAGTTTATTTAGATATCTGTGGCTAATTTTATTGTGATCCTGACAAGCTTGGGAGGCTTGAACCTGGGTCCCCTATATATTTTGTTGATTTGTCTCTTTAGCTTAGTATTTTGTAGCCCAAATATGCCCACCCACTTTCTGGAGAGCTTAAATTACCTCTCTGCTAAAAGAGCAAGAGTTTAAGAGCAAGACTTAGCTGTTTGATAGTTATCACTGCATTTTAACTATTTTCATTCCTGAAAGTATTCTGGCACCCTGCCTGATTCCTGAAAGTATTCTGGCACCCCGCCTGATTTGTAACTCCGGCTTGCACGTATTGCTGATGAAAAGAAAAGTATTCAGATAGAATGGTTTAGGTTTCCATGATGGCTGTGCTATCATTGATTTTCAGTGTGTATTCCCCCATTTCTAATCTAATGATTAGGGTAGCAAAGAAGCTTTTTATATTTTTGTATAGGTAATCCTTGACTTACAACACTTCATTTAGTGACCATTCAAAGTTACAGTGGCACTGAAAAAAGTGACTTATGACCATTTTTCACATTTATTACCATTGCAACATCCCCACAGTCATGAGAGGCTTGGCGAAGTGAAGCCCTCCTCAATATGAGTGACATAAAGTTGGCCACACCCAGCCAGTCACATGACCACCCAGCCGTGCCTACTCAGCTGGTCATTAGGGCAGAGAACCGTTTGTTAACTTATTTGAATCCCACCACTGCACATAGCCACAAATGTGCTTTCCTTTGCCTACTCTCCTGATGTTTTAAATGCTCACCCTATGCCTGGGATAATTAACAAGTGAATTAATGTTTGTGATTACATTAATTGGTGATGAAGAAATTACAAAAGATTAAGCAGCATGAAATGGAAAAAAATTAATAAAAGCAATGCATTGGCAGTTACAACTGTCATACACAGTGAGATGAAGGGAAATGATCAAACAAAGGAGAGGTTGCCCATAGAAATTTGCTTATTTTTTGCCTCCCCCCAAGAGTGGAAAAATTAGCAAGAAGAAATTGCAAGAGAGTCAGTAGGCATATAAGTAAGTAGACATATCAAAAGCATTGTGAAGTCCAGTTAGGAATTCTGTATGCAAAGATCCCCACTGCTTACATTTTTTAAACACTTTACTTCTCTGGTTTGCAGGGGGGAAAAGCAGGGAAAAAAAAACCAAGTCAGGCACAGGCCAGTATGTATTAACTGTCATTGCAATCACATGACTGAGGAACAGTACTTCAAACAGACACTGAATGAGGCAGTCAGTTAGCAAGGACCACCTATTATATTTATATTCTAACATGCTGGTAAATATCATGGGAATTCAAGTCTATTGCTTAACTATTCAGTAGAAAGGAAATATATTTTAATCTGAGAGAGAAATAAGTAATTGCTTTTCTAGTTCTTTTTACTGCTATGTCTTTCTACTTCTGTGTCTTAGCAATAAACCATAATTTTTAAGCAACAAAGAAATACCATATATACAATATAATTATATGCATTTGTTTTGTTACATAGCTGGTATTTAATTATAGTAGTGAGCATATTATTCATCATTCTTCAAATAGGTTAATTGCCTGTTTCTTGTTCATGTTCCTTGGCTATAAAAATGATATCTTACCAGTACATTCTAATTTATTTATTATTTATTTAGCAAATGGCATACAATGTCAGGGAAGTCTATACATGCCAAACACACACTGCAATCCTGACAGCCCAGAATTCTAGTTCATTCTGTTCAGCGCTTGCGCACCTATTCTTGTTATGCTACAGGGACAGAACTGCTTTTTCACCAATTAATTAGAGGTGTTTAGATTGTTGGCTCTTCTGGGCTCCTCCACCAGCTCACCTCACCTTGTGTTCTGATGCCTTCGCATTCAACCAGGTCCAGCACCATCTTCCCCTCTCCACATACATGAATGCAGCTAGGTTTTTCCCACCCATTTGTCTACTCGCAATACTGCATGCTTTCAAACTGCTAGGTGGGCAGGAGCCGGGGTCAAACTACCAGAGTGCAGACCATTTCTGGCAGCTTTGCAGTGTCATTAAGCCTCTGCACCACTGCATCCCCAAGACATTCTAAATAAATGGATGACAGATGGTAAAACAAATAAGCAAAGCATATATATGTATTCCAAGTTCTATTAAATATGTTTGATTTGCTGTTAAATATGTGCAGCAATGTTTCAAGAAAGTCATAAAATATTTTTCTCCCCACGAAAGTATTTCATTCACTCAAATGGAAAGGATTTCCATCCACTCAACTGAAATTTTGTAATAAAATGTAAGATAATATCTTGTATGTACAAAAAAACAGTTAAGAGCTTATAGATCTGACTATAAAGCCATATGTTACCCATATCATTGAAGATTTTAATGAAGTTTTAGGATAAGCAACATTTTAAGGAGAAAAAAGTATGTATATATAACATTTAAACACATAGGTAATGCAAGTTCACCATAAATGGTATTATTCATCTTTACAGGAATCAACATTTTTTTCTAATGCACAGTAGTTCATTTGCTAAATGATGTAATGTACAGAGATGCCTACTTCTTAGCAACTGAACTTTTCAAACCCTCAAAACCCACAAAATCTGATGCACTGTGGGTTTTGCAGCTGGTACACGGTATGCATATACAGCAGTGTCATATGAAAAATATTTCACTTCCTAAGTCTCAAACAAAGTCAGTCATTAATAAAGCACAAGTTGTACAATGAGATCATATAAAATATAGATTTCAACAACTACAGTAGAAATACCAAACGAACATTGAACAAAAAGCACAAAACGCATTTCTTTTGCCAGAAAAGGAGCTATTGAGAAGCTCTGTTTTCTTGGAATCAGCGTTTCTTTTCAAACTTACTGCTATTCAGATTACTATAAATTAATGTGTAAGCAGACTAAACAATTGCAATTTGGCTCTTTAAAACCAGAAAATAACTTTATACATCCTCTTTATATTACAGGATAACTCACTCGAACAGGAACATACAAAACTACACAATAATTTCCTAAATGATTCTAATAATAGAATCTTTGTCACTGACCAAAATAGTTAATTTCAGAACAGAATTTCATTAAGAAATTATTTTCTTAAGTAACTGAAATGTTGAAAAAAGATGTATATGAACTTATTCAATACTTTTTGGGTCTCCATTAACATTGCATTGTTTTTGAAATTATAATGTACATTATTTAAACTGCTCCAACTTAAGCCCCTGTCACACTGCACCAACGGATGCAAAGAGGATGTAAAACGGACAAAAAAGCTTGCCATCCG
>BHFT01033279.1:0-16160 GCA_004320025.1 Laticauda laticaudata
TGACTCCCAATCTTCTTTGGCTGGGTTGAACGATGTGGGCGGCGTATTGTTACCGGCCATTTTGGTTGCTCAGTTCTTGTTGCCACATGCATCGATCTAGCTCTTCTACAACGATCCCACCTTCGTCGCCAGTGTTCTGTTCTGAGAAGAAAGGTACACGAGACCAGTGTTCCAACAATCAGCTCTTTATTTCAACAACTGAGTCACTTGTAACAGAACATTTGCCAAAACCGCAGCAGCCCTTTTTATCGCGGCTGCTCACGGCTTGCGGCCAATGACAGTTCTTTAAGATTTCCCGCCATCAGGCAGGCCAATTGCAATGATACTTTTCTATCCAATCCCATAGCTTGGCCAATCAGATTTAGGTATTTGGAGTATTCTAATTTCTATACACAACAACCTGTGTATCTATATTATATGACACAGAGAAACAATATAGTTTGGATGTATACATGTACATGTATTTGGCAAGAGAAACAAATCTTGCAAGTTTACCAGACAGATGGCATAAGGAACAAAACTTTTACAAAATCTAGTACTCCCAATGTAGATACTTCCTTAACATCCTTCCAGAGGGGAGCAACAGAAATATATCGTGAAGTGGGTGTGTAGGGTCTCAAACAATACTTCAAGTCTAAGCACATAGTGAATGACAGGAAGCAAGCTTCCTGTAATCTTCTTGACTGTCCTTACGTCTCTCTGAATGGACTTTCTATCTGAGACACTGCTGCCATCAAACTCTGGAGGTAAGTTAGGTTCAGAAAGAATAATTGGCTCCTCTTACCCAGCCAATTTTCATGCCTAAGGCATGAAAGAACTCACATCTATTAACCAGCATCTTAACCTTCAATGAAAAAAATTATTTAATTTGTTGACATGTTGCCTTAACTTCCAAAATTCAAGGCACCTCATATAAGATTTAGCTTCCTTTGTTATTCCTACACCAGCAGTCTTCTGAAGAAAGATTCATTCATCCAGCTTTAAATCCATTCTCAGACATGGAAACTAACTTCGTCATTTTGGATTAGTTAAATCTCTCCCCAGCCTTAGTTCAACCATATAACTATTAAATTATATGTGTGATCCTAGGTGTCAGATCATGGAATGGGACAACTTGCTGCAGCCAACTTACCATGGCCAACTCATTGTGGCCAACTTGCCTCAGCCATCTTACTACAGGACAATTCAACAATTCAATTTAATAATTTTAAATAATTTAAAAACTATTTAATTTTTGTCATTAACATTTCTTTTTGTTCCTCCTTTTGCATCTTTTCTTTAGTGATTCTATTTCACCATTTCTTTGATATTGGTAAAACTTGTTCTGTGGTCCCACAGTGTGTTGGCCATGATGAGTCGACTATGGTGAGTTGGCCATAGCAAGCTTCCTTCCCAGAAATAACCAGAGAAATGCCCATTTCTCCAATCTTAAATTCCAGTGATTCCTTTAATTTGCATCTCAACTCCCCAAGAGCTCTAGAATAGAATTTGTAAATTCTGATTATTGGAATTTGCACATGTGTAGAGAGTCATGAGGGCAGAAGGCTGTCTTGTGTTGATTAAATACAGCCCAGCTCTCAACTTTGGGGAATTAGAATAGCAGATATTATTGTGTCCATCAACCAGTCCAGAAGCTTGTGTCTTCTCAATATAAAAAAGAAGAACTGTATTGCTTTCAGCATGCATGATAATTTCACAAGGTATGTCTTACTTAGTACACTTGGAAGGAGATATGTAGTTCCTTAAGCTTCAACATTCATTATATGAATATCTGCAGACCAGATGTCAGGGAGGATAGGAATGTGCTTGCCAAGGACTAGAATTAAATCATTTTGGAAGTGAAAAGCTAGATAGGTCTAGGATACTTTTTCTCTGAATGTGATATACACCATGTTTCTACAACTTACTGCTTTAGTTCATCTCACCATGTGCTTCTGATAAATGTTGGTTGTAAAAAAATAAAAACCCACCTTCTAAGTCTACAATGCCAAACCCCAAATGCTCAGACAAATATATTTTCTATCTTTCCTTTCTCTGCTATGAAATGAGGTTCCTCTGATTTTTCATTCTTTCTTCTTATACATTTTAATGAAAGATGATACCATGACACCAAGACTGCTATAGCTCCTGTTATTTTGCTCTACGTTATCAGTTCAAGAAAGAAATGTGATTTATCAAAATGCAGAAAAGTGTAGCGATGTTGCTTCTGTTACAAGTGTCCTTTCAAAAGCATTACTCTGTAGCTCAGATACAATGAAAATCCGAACCCCATTTTTACAAAAAAAAAAGAAAAACTTGGTTGCTGTAGACATTTTTTATTTATCAGGTATAAAATTTATTTTTTGGTATTGTCAGGGGGTTCTTAAGGCTTCCAATGTGAAATGCAAGCTAAAAATGCAATAGAAATAATGCTCATCAGGAAACCAAAAGTGGATATTGGACCACAGTAAATATGTCACAAATAGCAAGTTACTGCAGAGAGAAAGAGTAAAAAAGTGAGATCGGATTTTTTTAAAAAAGAAATTTTGATTTAATTTGCTTTATAGTTTGAATGGACTGGAAAATGCACATTAGTTCTAGCTAAGTCAAGAATATATTAACTTAGTTAATGTTGCCAACTAATGGCTGAAATAGAAAAAAAATCTTAAAGGTTATACTATATATTGCTCTACAAACCTTGTAGAGAGGTCTCCCCAGAGTCTTACTAAAAAGCTACCATTATTTGAAAATGTGTATATTTAAGGAAATGTGCTAATTTACCTTCTCTGCAAATCTTTTTACATCTCTTATTTTTCCTCAAGACAAGATAAATCATTATAAAAATCATCACATAGAATTAAGATCAAGCTACTACCATTTGGAAATAACCCCCATTAATAATTCTAACTGATTATTGTATCACCTTACTTGGGATGAAATTACTGGGAATTATTGCAAGAACAGCCAAGAAACTCATTCTGCAATCATTCATATGAAAAATATTATTTTTTTGAAAATACATGTCCAATACTTTAATTATAGCAAAGTGCATCCACACACTGCAGGACTCCAGAATATTTAAAGTTATCCATTAAGTATCAGTTGAAAAACAACCCACATTAACCAAGTGCTCCATTACCAAAGTAACAATGAAACCTCCCACAAGAGAAGTTATGTATTAGAGGTGTTCAGAATATTCTTCAAAAGAGCACACAAACGTACTTACAGCAACCCACAAACCAGAAAAAGGAAACAGATCACCTAAACATCTTCCAACAAGATGGTTATTCACACAACTTTATCAAAAAGTGCTCAACCTACTATAACACACTTAATGCAAGGGGAATGGGATAACAGTGCCGTATATCAGAAACATCTTTAAAACAACTAACAGGCTATTACAGCCATGGCATTACCATAGCACACAAACCAACTAAAATCTTCAGCTTAAATAAAGCAAAAGAACTTACACTATGTTTAAGGACTGTAACAGTCATTATGTAGGCAAAAGACTAGTAGAGCATATCTATGAACACTAACTAGCAATCAGAAGACATAATGAAAACTCCTTAATCTCACCACACATGAGATTGTGTGATGCAAAACCATATTCCAAAAAGCAAAAATGGCAATTAGAGTCACTTTAGATTAGGGTGTCAAACTTGATTTCATTGAGGGTCTCATCGGGGTTGTGTTTGGGGGGGGGGCATGGCTGGGAAAGAGCATGGTCAGCTCAATGTCACTCATCAAGGGTCCGTTTTAGGCCACCTGCAGCCCTCTGCCAACAAAAATGGAACTGGGGGGAGGATGCATGCAGCCCTCCTGAGCTCCATTTTTGCTGGCAGATGTACTGCAGACGTACTGTACTCCTTCACTGTTTCCAGGGCAGGCCAGGTCTAAGCACCCAATAGGCCAGATCCATCCCCTGAACCTTGAGTTTCACACCCCTGCTTTAGATAGTGAGATGGGAAGCATTTGTAAACTTAATAAGCAAACAAATAGATAAACTATGTGCCATTGAAACCTTCCTATTGCACTTCTTCTACAGAGAAGAAAAGCAGCAGTTTCAGAACTAGGCAAAGGATTGTAATCCTGAACATATCTTTTGAGAGATAATATGAATTAAGAGGCCAATGTTTTATCTGAGCACCAGGAAGGTAACAATACCCTAACACACTGTCTAAGGATCAGGTTCAGAAGTATATTCTATTTTTAAAGCAAGGAGGGGAAAGAAATCTATAATTAAGTATATGCCTAGTCAGTTGATCTGACTTTTTTAAAAAAAGTTTTTGAAATAAGAAAAAGAAAGGGGGGGTCTGATAAGCCATGGCAGCTCCATTGTGTCCTTGTCAACTCATATATTTTGCTATTGCTCACCTTTAGTGATTTCCTCCATACTTATCTGCTGGGTTGGTTGGGATTCAGTTTCAGTCTTCAGTTCTTGTAGCAGTCCTAGGATCACCACTATAGTTTAACTTAGCTGCATCTTTGGAGTAAATAATTAGTGAAGTTACTAGGATTTATAGACTCCATTACATTAATCTCAGTCAACTTTAGTATCTGGACAGGCTAAACAATTCAATTCAATTCTGTTCTGTTTTGTTCTGTTCCGTTCCGTTCCATTCCATCATTCTATTCTATTCTATTCTATTCTATTCTGTTCTATTCTATTCTATTCTATTCTATTCTATGCTATGCTATGCTATGCTATGCTATTCTATTCTATTCTTAGACAGGGCAAACTAGAGAGCTAGATACTCTAAATTGCCACCAAAGCAGTATTGTGGATTAAAACACTATCGAGATATAAGCTATATCTCAAAATAAACCATCTATCCAAAGCCAATAATATACATAATCCCAAAACAAATGGATGCAATTTTCTGTCTCTAGATTTATTTTAACTCCATAGCATTACTTACCTAATCTTTTATCAGATAATAAATCAAGAAAATTTAGGCAATTCCTAACTACAAGTTGTTTTAACTGTGAGTTATGGGTTAGAAATAATAATCAACTAGCTTGTAAAGACCAGATCTTTCTTTTATACTTCAAATGGAGGATAAAATGCCAGAGGAGGAGTTGTATTTTAATTGTAATTATTGAATATGTCCATTAGAGCTACTTTCCAGGTATTAAACTTCCAGGGCTAATCTTCATTACATATCACCGTTCTTTCCGTTGAAAACATACAGATAGTGTGAATCCCATTCACTTCAAAGTTATTATGCACAACCAAGTACTAAAGGGCCTGTCACATAGGCCAATGGATGCAAAACGTATGTAAAAAGGACACAGCGGACGAGAAAATATTCCATCCGTTCTTATCTGCTCTTAAAAGTGCCCAGAATTTGCATAAGCAGAGCGGACAACAACGGAAAGGAACGGACAGGGAGAGGATGTAGCCAGGATGTAAAGCGGATGGAAAGGACGGACAGGAAGGATGTAGCCAGGATGTAAGCGGATGCTCCACGGAAGCCTAGTGGATGGAAGCGGATGGCACATCTGCAGGGCTTCCGGGGGGACAGCGAAGCGGACGTGCAACGGAAAGGAATGGATGCAGAGCGGATGCCTAGCGGATGCCTAGTGGATTCCTAGCGGATGCCAAAGCATTCACTGTGTATGCGAGGAGGATGCATTTCATCAGCCCCGCGGATATAAAGGGAAGCAGCTCGCAAGCAGCGTCACCATTCAGAGGAAAAGACCTGCTGCCAGACACAGTCTCAGCCAGCCAACAACCATGGGAAGAAGAGGAAGCCTCTGCCATTCTGCTGCCAGCCTTGGCAAGAAGGACAGGGCCACCATCCCACCCCCTGGTGCTGACTCTGCTTCTGCTGGGGCTTCTGCTGCTCGGGGCTGACTATTCTGGTGCTGGGGCTTCTGCTGGTGCTGCTCCTGGTGCTGGTGCTGGTCCTCCTCGGTTGGTGGAAGCACATGCACGACCTGGTACGGAAGCTGTACCTCAAGAAAATCTGCCAGGCCACGTGAAGTTGATGGACCGGGGAGACCTACGTGATGGCCAAGTGCAGCTTCATGAGGGTGAGGTCCGCCACCGAGGAGCAGCCCCTCTGTCAACCCTTCTCTCAGGCAGCCCACAGAGAGCCAGTCCCTCTTCTGGGCAAGAGTCAGCTCCTGTGTCCAGGCAGATATCTGTAGAGTGTCCCATGATGGAGACCCCCCCCGACAGCTGCACTCCCCATGTTGGAGCGCGATGGAGGACCCCCTGATGCAGTGGGAGCAAGGAGATGGCACTTCCACCAGAGACCAACCCACACCCACACCCACCTCCACCTCACAGAATCAGGCAGAGAGGCAGACCGGAGGGGCAGAGCCACTCTGTCCTGCTGGAGATCAGGGACACCATCAAAAGCAGCGTTAGATCCCTCTCTCAGCTGGTACACACCGACATACCATCCTCAAATTCACAAGCCCTTCCTCACTTACGTCAACCAGACCCTCATGGACAGTGTCCAAATCCAGTACCAGATGATAAAGGAGAGGATCACTGGTCTTCTGCACAACCCTCCAGGCCCAGCTGAACTTACTCCAATCCAGTCCAGGTCTACTCCTCCACCCCAGGTATGTCACAGCCCATCCAAGGCTTTCCACAGCCCTCACCTACCAAAGCTATGGCTACCAGGAGTTCCAGCAGCACAGGCAGCCCTTCCAGTCCAGGCACAGGTTCATCGTACACCACTGATGCCACTGATGCCACCGATGCACCGATGCCACAGATGCCACCATGCCACAGATGCCACCCTGCCACAGATGCACAGGTGCCTCACCTCACTCAGCTGCAGACCAGACAGCACCACTACACTCCTCTTTCCTCGCCCACAGCCAAGCCCAGCCTCAGACATCTTCATCGGTCTTGGACTGACACCCCATGTCATGGAGGAAGGGGCTCTCAACGTCACAGGACTGATCCAGCTCTCTGAGAGCTTCCTGCACACACCATCCCCTGTTGTCCTCTTGGGCCAAGCCCATGTCACACTGCACCAACGGATGGAAGAGGATGTAAAACAGAAGAAACACTTGCCATCGTTGGTTAACGCGATTCATCGTTCTGTACTCACTGCCTCCATTTTTCATCTCTCTATCCATCCACATCGACTGAGGTTCCATTCTGCTCAAAAAGTTTTGAGCTGCTCAAACTTTTTGGAGCGGAAAATGTATCCAACTGTGTCCGTTCTGCATCTGCAACCATCGAGGAACATCCGTTCTACATCCGTCGTCATCCGTTACGCATCCGCCTACTCCACTAGGGCATCCCTGCGCATCCGCGGAGCTCAAATCACTCCAGTGGAAAATGGACACAGGGAGGAAGCGAAACGGACACAGAATGGACACAAAGCTTAGTAGCACAGACGGAGAAAGGATGAAAGTGGATGCAGCTCGCATACAAAGCATTTAAAACGGAAAAAAAGTTCACAGAGGGGACCTATCTCGGATATTAAGATGTCTAGAGGATGCCTCGAGGATGCAAAGGGACACATAGTGGAAAAAGGGGGGAGGAACTCACCTGATCTCACTTTCAGTCCAGCAGCCTGCGGTGCAGAACCTTGCAGCCTTCATCTGGCTTTTGCTCTTCCACAGCATCCATTGATGTCCACCATTAATCGTAACACACTCCTTTTGTAGCCCACGTTTCTACAACAGTGCGAAGCCATCTACAGGCTATTTCAACTGTTCTACGAGAAAAAAGGAGGCGTCCAAGAAGTGACTGGGTCTGAAGATGGATCGGGAGAAAGAGCGGAGTACGGACTGTACTACAAGTGATGGTGAGGCTGAGGAATGAAGATCCTCGTGCATTCCAGAACTTCATGAGGATGCCTCCAGCCATGTTTGACGAAGTTGTGGAGCAGCTGAGACCCAGGTTGACCAAGGCAAACACCAACTTCCGGCCCAGCCTGGACCCTGGGCTCAAGGTGGCACTGACTCTGTGCACCTGGCCTTCACGTGACCACGTACAGCACTGCATTATGGCTGGAGGGTGCACACACACATCAGCATTGTGGTCAGAAAGTGGTGCAGGCCATCATCAAAGAATACCTGGAGGAGCTCCTCCAGTGCCCTCCACTGAAGAAGGCTGGAAGAAAGTTGCAGAGCTGTGGTATCAGAGTAGAACTTCCCCCCACACCGTTGGAGCCGACAGATGGCAAGCACGTGGCCTGCAAAGCACCAGCAAGTTGAGGTCCACATATTTCAACTACAAGGGCTTCTTCAGCATCATCCTCTTTGCCGTGGTCCAATTGTACTACAAGTTCATGTACATCGATGCTTCAGGCAACGGCTCATCTTCAGATGCCCAGGTATACAATGCAGTCACCTCAAGGAGGGCCTGGACGCACCTCATCATGGGCTTCCAGATCCAGACCCCCTGCCCAACGCCAGACAATATGTGCCCTACTTCATCGTGGGGGATGACGCCTTTCCCTTAGAACCTACCTCATGAAGCCCTACACTTCCAGATGCCTCACCCGTGAAGAGAGGATCTTCAACTACAGGCTGTCCAGGGCAAGGCGGGTGGTGGATAAACGCCTTGGCATACTGGCCAACAGGTTCCGTACTTCTCACCACCATGCAGGCATAGCCCAGAGACTGTGAGGAGGATTCATGGAAGCTTGCTGCATCCTGCACCAATCTCATGCGCGACCCACTACCCAGTGTTGCAGAACAGAGCTTGTGGACCGTCAACAAGGCAAGTGGACCATGGAGCTGGTGAATGGAGCAAGGGCAAAACCTGATAGACACTGTCGATGTGAAAGGCCCCAACAGAGCTTCACATGAAGGGAAGAATCAGCGCAACCTCTGAAAAAACATGGTGCAACTCTCTAGTTGGAGCAGTGAGTGGCAAGACTTGATATAGAAGGTTAATGGATGCTCCTTCAGGCCTGTCTCCATCACACTGATGAGATTGGGCCATGTATGTTGAGTGGCCTAAAATGAACAGGCATTTAATAAAGAGTTGTGTTTATGTTGACATGTGTGGATGAATGATTACATATATTGATAATAAAGGGCCAAGGGTGCACCTGGGAGGTGGGACCAATATAGTCCAACTATGCTTGCACTGGAGGTTGTCTATCCCACAGCTATAAACCCATCCAAAGGTATCCCTGCCCATCCCACAGCTATTACCCATTCCACAAGCATGCAAAGGCTTAAACCATTTCTAAACGTTTCCACCAAGACTTTATTGATAAAAATAAATAAACTAGTGTGTAAAGCAAAATATATCTTTATTAATACAAGCTGTAAAAAAAAATGACCAAGTGAAGTGTCCAAAGCAAAAATAAAGTCAACAGGTAGCCACCCAGTCTCTGGCACTCTTATTGGTCACTCTGAGACGTGCCAGTCTTCAGGGGTGGAAGGGTCCAAGGTGCTGTGGAGGTGCTGCTGCTGGAGTACTGGTCTGAGGCCACCATCGGGGTGCCTGGCCCAGAGGGACAATAGGGGATGGTGTGTGGGGAAGTCTCAGAGAACTGGCTAAGTCCTGTGATGTTGAGAGCCCCTTCCTCCATGACATGAGGGTCAGTCCAAGACTGATGACAGATGTTCTGAGGCTGGGCTTGGCTGTGGGGCGGAGGAAGGAGGAGTTGTAGTGGGGCGTCTGGTCTGCAGCTGAGCGAGGTGAGGCATCGGTGCATCGTGTAGCATGGGTGGCATCTGTGGCATCAGTGGTACCGGTGGCGTATGATGTACCTGTGCCAGGAATGGGGAAGGGCTGCCTGTGGTTACTGACCACCTGGTAGCCATAGCCGGTAGAGGAGGGCCTGTAGAAAGCCTTGGAAAGGGCTGTGGACATCACGTGGTGGAGGAGCAGACCTGGACTGGGTCGGAGTAGTTCAATGGGCCTGGAGGTGTGCAGAAGACCGGTGATCCTGTCCTTCACCACCTGGGTACTGGGGTCCCCCATGTTCATGAGGGTTGGTTGACATAGGTGAGGGAAGGGCTTGCGGTTTGGAGGATGGGGCGTCATTGTGTACCAGCTGAGAGAGGAGATCTCTACGCTGCTCCTGATGGTGTCCCTGATCTCCAGTAGGACAGTGTGGCTCTGCCCCTCCGGTCTGCCTCTCTGCCTTTCAGTGGAGGTGGAGCTGGGTGAATGCGGTTTGGGCTGTGGTGGAAGTGCCCTCTCCTTGCCCCACTGCGTCAGGAGGTCCTCATGCACTCCGCCCTGGTTAGTACAGCTGTCGGGGGTCTCCATCGTGGCACGCTCCACAGATACCTGCCTGGACACAGAGCTGACTCTTGGCCAGAAGGGACTGGCTCTCAGGCAAGCTGCCTGAGAGAGAGGGTTGTGAGAGGCTGCTCCTCGGTAGCAGATCTCACCCTCCAAGAAGCTGCACTTGGCCATCATGTAGGTCTCTCTGCTCCGTCAGCTTGACCGCGGCCTGGCCAGATTTCTTGAGGTGCAGCTTCCCGTACCAGATGTGCATGTGCTTCCACCGAGCCGAGGAGGCACCTCGCAAGTGTAGCCCAGGCTCTCCGACTCTCTCTCTCAAGCAGTTGCTTCTTTTGTGTCCTCGATAGAGCCTGTGTCCCTTCCACCAAAGATATATCATTCTCCCGCGCACTCCAGCACCTCCTCCTCATGTTCCTCTTCATTGTTGTATTGCCTCTCTCCCGTTCATGCGTCTGCCTCTTCCTCCCTTTGGCAGGGCCTATAGGGCCTCATTAGAAGGGCTTCGAGGTTGTAAGGGCTGCTCCTCTACACCAGCACAGCAAGCAGCACAGAAAGCAGCAAGCAAAAATAACAACAAATAGTAGCAGCAAAAGCAAAGCCGAGGATCACCACACCCACAAGCAGCAGCGCAGCAGCACCAGCATCAGCAGAACCAGCAGGACCAGGAGCACCAGCAGCACAGGAGCAGGCCAGGAGCACAGCAGGACCAGGAGCACCAGCAGGACCGGGAGCACCAACAGGACCAGCAGGAAAAACCCAGAGCAGCACTGCATAGTAAGCACCAGCAGAAGCACCGAAGCACAGGAGCAGTACCAGCAGAGTAAGCACCAGCAGAAAAAGCACCAACAGAGCAGTTCCAGCAGAGTAAGCACCAGAGAAGAAGCACCAACCACCAAGAGAAAGCAGCATCAGAAGAAGCACCACCACTAGAAGCAGCATCAGTAGAGTAAGCACCAGCAGAAAGCACCGACCACCAGAAGCAGCATCAGCAGAAGCACACCTCCTGAAGCAGCATCAGCAGAAGCCCTAGCACCAGAAGAGCGAAGCCGGGCAGCAGAAGCCCCAGCAGAAGCAGAGTCAGGGCCAGGGAGTGGAGGGTGTCCCTCTTGCCCTGTCCCTCTGGCCAGGGCTGGCAGCAGATGGAGAGGCTTCCTTTTCTTCCCCATGGTGTTGGGTTGCTGGCTGTCTGGCTGGCTGCTGGCTGGCTGGCAAGCTGTTGTCTGGGATCAGATCTTTTCCTCTGAATGTGACCTGCTTGTGAGCTGCTTTCCCTTTATATCCGCGGGCTGACACAGTGCATCCTCCCCACATGCGCAGTGAACGCGTAGCCATTCGGCTAGGCTCCGCTAGGCTTCCGCTCTGCATCCGTTCATCCACTCAGCATCTGCTTCTGCATCCGCTTCTTTCCGTTCAAGTCCGCTGTTGCCTGTGTCGGAAGCCTAGCAGATGTGCCAACCACTCCCATCTGCTTCCATCCGCTAGGCTTCCATGGAGTCATCCGCGTTCTATCCGCCCTACGTCCTCCCCCGTCCGTTCCTTTCTGTGTTGTCCGCTCTGGGTTATGCAAAATTGGGGGCACTTTTGAGAGCGGATAACACAGATAACATTTTGCTCGTCCGCTGTGTCCTTTTTACAAACGTTTTGCATCTGTCAGCCAGTGTGACAGGGCCTTTAACTAGGGTTTCAAGTAGGGAACTGTGAACATCTAAATCACACTGAATTCTTTTATGAGTAAAAATTGCAGATCTACTGTGCAGACTAACTGAGCTCTTGGTCACTGTTTGGAATAGGAAGGTGAGTGAAGCTATAGATAGGATTGTACCCTTGCGACCTCTCCTCACCCATAAACATCTCCCTGCCCCATGGTATACAGAGTAACTAAGAGTGATGAAACACATGAGGAGACATCTAGAGCGCCACTGGCAGAAGACAACAGATTAACTTGATCAAACACAGGTAGGAGCTGCTACGTAGGCCTGCCTTATGGCAATTCATGCAGTGAAGTGTAAATATTTCTCCACATTAATTGTGTCTGCAGATAATTGCCCAGCGACCCTCTTTAAGGTGAGCTGTCTCCTCCTAGGGAAGGAGGAGAGCGAGGTCCACCTGAAAGGGCACACTGAGGAATTTGCAGATTTTCTGGAAGACAAAATTGCTTGACTTCATTCCCAGTTAGATATCTACATGTTGCTGGTTATCTGGGAACAGTTTGACCTGTTGCTCCTGAGGAAGTGGACAGGATTCTAGAGCGTATACGTGCAAGCACCTGTGTTTCAGATTCATGTCCTTCCTGGCTTGTAAAAGCTTCCCAGGAGGTGACAGTCAGGTGGACTTTGGGGTTGATTAATTCTTCTCTATAGGAGAAGACTGTGCCCCAGCACTTTGAGAAGGCTGTGATCCGCCCTCTTCTTAAGAAGCCATTGCTGGATTCCACCCGATTGGATAATTTCTGATCTGTCTTCAATCTTCCCTTTTTGGGGAAGGTTTTTGAGAAGGTGGTCACGCAGCAGCTCCAGAGGTTTCTGGATGAAATAGATTATCTCAACCCCTACCAGTCAGGATTCAAGCCTGGATTTGGGATAGAGATCGCATTGGTCACACTTTTGGAAGATCTCTGGCAGGAGCAGGATGGTGGTAGTGCATCCATCCTTGCTCTACTTGACCTCTCAGTGGCTTTTGATACAATTGACCATGGTATTCTCCTGGGGCAGCTTTGGGGAGATGGGAGCAGGAGGCCTTGTGCTTTCACTTCCTTCCTCTGCAGCCACTCTCAGTCAGTGTTGATAGGAGGGGAGAGTTCCAGCACTCACTCACTGGGCTCAGTACTCTCTCTATTCCTGTTCAACATTTATATGAAGCCATTGGGTGAGATTATCCATCACCGTGGACTGAAGTATCAACAATATGTTAATGATACTCAGCTGTATGTCTCAGTCCATGGTTAAGTGATGCCATGTCCTCTCTCTCGCAGTGCCTGAAGACTGGATGGGACTGGATGGGGAGCAACAGTTTGAAACTAAACCCTTGCAAGACTGAGTGGCTTGGGTTTGGGATTTGTTGGCTCAGGGAGAACTGCCACCTTTGGTCTTGGGTGAGGTGGCACTACCCCAAAAAGACCCCTTGCATAATGTAGGGATTATCCCGGTGCCCGGTGGGGAAGTGCTTGCTGCCTTGGCCAGAGCTCCACCCCTGGGCAGGAGGACCCACCTGTCAGCTATGCTGGGTGCCCCAGGAAGGTGCTCTGCCTGGTGCCAAGCAGGGATGGTGGCTCCCAGGGTGAGCCAATCCTGTGCTGTGGCCCCAGGAGATTTGCCTCTCTGCGTTGGGTTGGGCTGCCCTCTCAGGCAGGGGAGGCTTTGTTGTACAGGTAGCAGGGTGATGTTTTTAAAAGAATGGGCTTTGCCTTCAAACAATGCCCGGGAAGGCAGTGACAGGAGTGCCTGAAGCCAAGTGTCTCCGCCAGGCTCTGGTTGCAGGGAGGAGCCCTGACTGGCCCCACGTGGCTGTGCCAAATGCCGCATGGCTATACCAAATGCCACGACATTGCTCTAAACGCAGCGGCAGCATGGGGAGAAGGGTCAGCAACGATGGCGGAAGGTCTCCTGATACAAAGTGCCCCACCAACACCGAGATCAACATCCAAGCTGTCGCTGCCCACCCACCCAAGGATGCAAGGGGGAGAATTAAGTCACCCCTGAAAAGATGGCCTAGCCATTTTTTTCGGGGCTCAAAAAAAAATAAGATCCTGCCTTATTATATGAGAAACACAGTAGGTATAAGTAAAAACATAGTTATGAATACATGGATACATATAAGAAAAGTGAAAAATATATGTAAAAGAAACAATAGGTCAGGGATGGTAGACACATTGGTGTGCTTATGAACGCACCCTACAGACTTCTTAGGAAAGGGGTGAGGTCAATAGGAGACAGTCTAAGAATAAAGTTTTTGGGGCTTGGGGGAAAAAACCACACAGTCAGAGTTTCTGGACTTTCTCAACTGTGTTAATATCAGATATGTAATGTGGGTTCCAGACTGATGAGCTGTATTTAAGTATTGGTCTAGCAAATGTTTTGTATGCTCTAGTTATCAGTGTAATATTACCAGAAAAAATATTATGTAAGATTAGGTTAGGTCATTTGAGATGACAGAGTTTGGATCATCAACAAGGTCTTGACTATTCAGCCTGTATTTTATATTCTGATTTTTTTTTTTGCCAATATGTAAGACAGAGCATTTATTTGTTGGGGTTTGAAGTTGCCATTTGTTTGACAATTCTGATACATAGTCAGGGTCTTTTTGAAGGGTAGCAGTATTGTCTGTGGTGTTGAATAGCTTTACATCATCAGCGAAGAGAATACAGTTGCTCTTGATATGATCACAGAGGTCATTTATGTAGAATATGAAGAGAGTTGGTCCTAGAACACTGCCTTGGGGGACACCGCTGTTGACAGGTATAGAATTTGATAGGACGCTCCCAATTTTGACCATTTGTTGTCTGTTTGACAGGAATGCTTNGTGTAGTCCATATGTTTTTGCAGTGTAAGAGTTGCAGATTACATGATAGTTTTTTCCTGAAACTAAATTGTTTATTACAGAGTAGGTTGTTTGTTTCTAAGTGGAGGATAATGGATTGGTTAAAAATTGATTCCATGATTTTACAGGTGATAGAGCATAAAGAGATTTGCTTATCTGTGCTGTATTTTTTTTTTCAAGAGAGGTTAGGCTTGCTTGCATAGTTGCTTCAAAACGTGTTGCTAAGCATTCTTCTATTGTGTGAACAAGTGATTCTATGCTATCAACTCTCTCAGGCAGGGTACTTAGGTTGTTTGGCTGAGGAAAATATGATGAACAAAGATAACGGAATGTATCTGATGTTTTTAGGAGATCAGCTAGGTTTTTGTAATGCATTTGTTCATTCATGGCCTCACTGCTGTCAACAACACTTATTTATTATTTATTTATTGTACAGCACATTCATATCAGATTTTACAGATTTCCTGGCTACGACAAATGAAGCAAAATATTACATCTGACATATGCTTATAATTTTTAGATTTTATTCTTCATACTGTGTATTTTTATCCCTTGTGTTTTTATCAGAATGTATCAACAAATTACTTCTTTCTAATAATTCATAGAAATAACACTACATAAATTTATACTTTTCCTATATGCCTCTAGAGACCAGAGATGATTAAAATGACAGCCTGAATTTAGAAAATACCTGGCTAGTATTAGCTAGGGCAAATCCTATCCTTAGTCAGGTTGTCCCAGATGTAAGATATTAAGAACGGGGCACAACAGTACAGATAGCAACTTAAGTACTTATCAAATTATATAGTTCCCATTCACAAATGTGACACTGGGTGGCATACAGTAAAAATAAAACAATAAAAATGTATCTTAAACTTCCATTATAAACAATAAAACATGGTTTTTTTTAAAAAAAAAAACACCTCATACTTCATGAAGTAGTACATTGTGCTCTCACATTTTCCAAGGGACCTCGAAAGTTTCTCTTGTTCTATATAAAATGGTATACTCCAAATGTCTCAAATGTGATTGGCCAGAAAGGCCTGCATGGGATTGTTTCACTAAGAACCAATTCAGGAGAATCACCAAAAGGTGGCAAAATCAAGTAACTACCATTGGCTACAGGCCGGCAGGCAAACCGTATATAAAGACTGCCACAGCTTGAGCCAAACCGTTCCGTTGTTGTAAATAATTGAAATAAAAACATTTGCTGTTGGAACCCGGTCTACCTCACGTTTTTCCAAATGGAACACTGGCGGCGAGGGTGAGATCATCCTAAAACGTGAGACTGTGCACGCGGTGAATTGAAATCCAGGCTAGAAGCGATGGCAGGAAATAATGCACCGCCCGCACCCTTCAATCCCAATGAAGAGGATTGAGAATCCTACGTAGACCATTTTCAAATGTATTTAGAAAGCAACGAGATGGAGGAGATCTCAGACCAGCGTAAGAGGGC
>BHFT01033283.1:0-22822 GCA_004320025.1 Laticauda laticaudata
CTTCTTCTCCTTGCGTAGAAAAGGTGAAACAGTTCTGAACGGCTTGGTCTGGTGTTAGAATGACTCGCAGCATACATAAGGACTGTGTTATGATCCATGGTGGCGAAGTCAATGGATGATGTGGAAGAGGCAAGAACAAGCCGGTGAAAGAGACGTTTGTACACCAATGGCTGCCTGGACCAGTCATACTGAGATCAGGTGATTTCTCCCCTTTTATTAGGAAATATCGGTTGTCCCACTAGGTGTCCTTCCACATATTTCCTAGGCATACTCCAGACATCCTAAATATCCAGATACATCCCATATACAAATGTTTTGTCCATTTAATGCTTTATATAACGAGAT
The DNA here is from genome assembly GCA_004320025.1 of Laticauda laticaudata. NCBI lineage: Eukaryota > Metazoa > Chordata > Lepidosauria > Squamata > Elapidae > Laticauda > Laticauda laticaudata. The sequence continues at coordinate 346 of BHFT01033283.1, forward strand.
GCATCCGCTTACATCCTTTCTACTTTCCTTGTGCTATTAACGCTGTGTGGAACCGTTCTGTTGTACCTTTTGCTTTCCTCCCTCTTTTCGTTTTCAGCTGCAGGCAGATGTGAGTTGCGAGGATGCCAGAGGATGCCAAGAGGAACATCGGAACGTTTATGGATGACAATGGACATAGACGTTTGTTGCCCATATGTGTCATGGATGTAACATCATACGCAGCGAAAGTTCATCCTGCTTCAAAAAGTTTTGTGGCAGCTCAAAAACTTCTTGTGGCGCGGATGAAATCTCAGTCATCGTGTTTTCCAATGGATGGCAAGCTTTTTTCTCCGTTTTACATCCTCTTTGCATCCGTTGGTGCAGTGGGACATGGGCTTTAATCCTTTTTATTTTTATTCAGAACAATCAAATCCACTAAAAACTGAATATTGTCAGGTCTGTATCTGATTTGTTTAAAAATAAACTACTTGATTGTTCATAAATAAACTATTTAATAAACTACCTTGATTGTTAGAATTTTGATATCCATATTAATCTGAGACTTAAGGTATTGGAGTTCTTGGTGCTATCTGAGCTTGGTTGTTTTCCTGCAGACATTTTTTACCAGATAAGATAACATAACCCTAACACTGTCAGTATTGGTGGGGGTGTTTTTTTCTCCTTGGTAGTTACTTGAATAGGCTGTTGTTTACTGATTGATTGGTTGTCTCTATAGAGATTAAACAACATTTAAAAGAGAGTAAAAAAAACAGTAAAAAAAAAAAANATTAAACAACATTTAAAAGAGAGTAAAAAAAAACAGTAAAAAAAAAAAAGACCAGAACACTTCACTAGTATAAGTCCAGATTTGAGGCTGCATTTAATTATAGGGTCATAATTTTTCCCATCATTGAAAACTTTTTCCAAAAAATATTTTAATTTTGATATTTTGGATGTTGTGAGAAGGAACATTTCTGGAGTGTTAGGCTGACTTAAATTGTTATCCTTGTCATTGCTGAGTCCAATACTTTGTTTTGCTATCTCATGCAAGTCTTCATTGCTGGGCTCTACTGTCTTTCTCTAAGTTTTCTTTCTTTATGTTGACAAAGCCTACTCAACTTTGCCATGTGATATGTTTTATTTATAACACTCTTCTTTATTATTTTCTGTCACACTTTCAAAGTCTTCAACACTTTTTCACATAGCCTAGCCAAACGTTTTTCCAACAATTAGTCATCTGTTTGATGCTGTCCCAGTTGTGCCAACATAATCAAAAGGTCATAGACTGACTTCCAGGAGTCCATCATGGTGATTTCCTTGATGACACTGAGGGCCTGGCAAGCCTTGCTAAGAAGTTTTCTCATGAAGTACTCATTGAAAGCTTTTATTATGCCCTGATCAAAGGTTTGGATGAGAGACATAACATTTGGTTGCATGAAAAGAAACTTTTGAGTTCCTTATGACAATGGGGCAATCTTATGGCAATCTTATTGCCATAATCTTATGGCAATCCAGAATTAATAAGAACTTGAAGACAAGATTTTTATCCCAGAGGTAGCTTTCAACCTCTGGGCCAATCCCAAAACATTTCAGATGTCATCCACAATATTTTGTTCCATCGCCAATGGACTGGAGTTCAGGTTTTTACTTTGTGAATGTGGATTCTGTATACCATAAGGGATTTGAACTGATTCTCAATAAGAAGATTGCATAGTCTATTAATGATTCAAGCTAGGGGTTTGGAGGTCATTTGTATTATATACGTTTGTTTGCCAAAGTAAAACAAGAGATCTCATCAATGTTGAAAACCTGATTTGCCACATAATTCTTTTCCTGTATACCAACTATTCTTTAAATTCTTGCACAGCCTCCTATACAACCTGCTTCACCTGCAAGTTTAGCAGTTTCACACAATTAACATTTTACTTCTTGAAACATGAAAGTGAGAAGGGTTTAACATTTGCCTGATCCTGAGTAACATAACCACAAATTTCTGTCCCTTATGCTTTTTTTAATTGGTCATTATCTTATGACTCTATAAATTTACTTGCTTTTCCATAGCTTCCTCACATACTATAGATGTTACTTTGGCATTTTAGAGTGCAGCTGTTTATACAGATGGGCAAATTTTCTTCCTCATGTTCCATATTGTTGATTCATTAACATTGAACTCACAGCCAACAGCACTATAACTCATGCTTGAACAAAGCTTATCTAACAATTCTCCCTAAGGCATATTACAGTTTTCTTGCATTTCAGAGGACTAGGCTTGGGGGTTATTTTAGCAAGCAAAATCACCAGTATGGAAACAGATGTTTCCATACTGGTGCAGAATGGTGGCTCAAAACTTTTGCTCTCTGCACATGTGTGCAAATAATCATGAGTATTGATTTCAGGGTTAGAAATAAATTTTTAGTGGGTGAGGGAATTCACAAATATAAACCCATGAATAATGAGAGTTGCTCATTTGTTATGCTAGGCCAATTTTAGAGTACTGTTCAAGAATATAGTTCAATTTTAGAGTATTGTTTGGAATCCTCACCATATATCTGACAGTGCAATCGAGCAGGTTCAGAAGTACTTCACGAGAAAAGTCTTGCACTCTTCTATAGACAATAGAATTCCTTACTCCTATTGCTAGGCTCGAAATTCTTGTTTTGGATAACTTAGAACTGCATTTCTTGTGGTCAGACCTAGGTATTGCATACAAAATTATATGTAGTAATGTTTTACCTGTAAATGATTTTTTCTGTATTAATCGCAATAATACGTGCATGAACAACTGCTTTAAACTCAATGTAAATCATTCTAAACTTGACTATAAAAATATAATTTCTGTAATAGAGTTATCAAAGTCTGGACTGCTCTACTTGATTCAGTTGTCTCAGCTACAAATTTTCACAGTTTCAGTCACAAATTGATTTTACAAATTCCGTGGACCTTAATACTTAAGTGGTCAGTAGAGGGGGCATGCATAAGTGCATTAACATGCCTATTATCCCTGTCATTGTATTTTTATTTTTTACTCTTGTTCTTGTTTTTGTTTGACAATTTCCAATATATAAATAAATAAATAATGTCTCCATCTATTTATATTATCCTTCTTCAAAAATTGTTTTCTAAAAAAAAATAATAAAACAGGAAAAATCATCACCTTTTCACTTTTAAAGGTTAATGGATGCTATAAATAAGGGTAATGTGGTCTAGTCCAGTTGTAAAGTCCCATGATTAAAACAAAGTAATTGCACAAGAAGTCTCATCTGGAAATAGCCTGAGTCTGCTCTCATCCTTTTGGGCAGCACCTTCCAGGAGCTATGAATATATTTTAAGCAGAATAGTTTCCTGAAGCTAGACATTATTTCAGTGCAAATAAACATGGGAAATTAAATTTCTGTGGGCCAAAGTACTAAATGATACATACTATTTCTCAGGTGGCTGCAAATGCTTGTTTATTAAAAACTAAATTTTGGGGCTCTGCAGCAGAAATTTATTTTAGCTGATAATGTAAAGCCATCTCTCATTTCTGGTACTAATGCTGCATGTAGTTTGTGACCTTTCCTAAGGGAGAAAATGGTTCACCCACATCCCATTTTACAGAACAAGAGAAGGAAATTAGTTCTGGGTTGCTTCACAATGGAAGAGTGTTGTTTTTGTGAAAAGATAGATGCTACATGGCAAGAATGCAAAGATTTGAAGATAAGTACCTGAGTGTTCTCTGCATTGCACTAAAAAATGACATATTACTGGTTCAGATGACTTCTTGCACAAATAAATTCAGTGAGATTGGCAGCTGTATAAATCTGATTTATAAATAAATAAATTCCCATTTTATTATTAACACAATTTTACCATATAATAAAGGGAACAGTGGATGTGAAATAAGATTCTTACACATGAATGTTTTACTCTTAAAAGTCTTACATCTGAATATTAATCAGTATGCTCTTTGTCTCCATGTATGTTCTCATAGTTGCTCATTCACTATCAAATCTGTAGCTGGGTGTCAAACTCACATCGTCACAGTGGTATCATGTGATGTATTGGGAATTTTTTCCCTTTTGCTAAACTGGGTGTGGGCATGGGAGTTTGACAGCTCTGCTATAATCAGTGCTTTGATATGGCTTTGGTTTGGGGTAAATGGAGCCTGTTGTTGGATATGCTGGTTGTGGTTCATTAGATTTACCATTCTCTATTTTTTTTATTGTACATTTGTTGATTTGTCTTTTATGGTTTGAGCTGACCAAAGTCTCTTGGAATCATGTCACATTTAAGAAGAATAAAATAAATAAATAAATAAATAAATAAATAAACAAATAAATAAATAAATAATGATCACATCTACAGTCCAAGAAAAGAAATCACAACTTTCACAGCTGAAATTTATTGTAGAAAGTATAATACTGTTTTTTCAGTATAATCAGTCTGACAATAATACTCTCAGGGGAAATGCCAGCTTTCTTGTTTTGATCTTCCCCTACTGAACAAATACAGATCTTATTCTTTAAGAGTTAATCACTCTGCTCAGTTGGATAAATTTTTCCTACAGCATTCATTTTTAGATTATGTTTACAGGACATTTGCTAATTTTGTAAAGTATTTAGCAGCAAATGAATCAAATAAAATTCTCACCCATTCCCTTGCAAAATACATTAGATGATGATAAATATAACAAATGTTTAATACTGGAACCTGATTTGGATCACATATTGTGACCAGATTGAATTTGTTTGATCCTCCTGTAGTGATGTTTGATATTATTATTTTTTTTAAAAAATGATGCATTGTTGTTGTCATCATTATCTTTACTTTATTTCCATTTACTTTATTTCATTATTACATCACAATAATTATTTTTACTGCACCTACTTTATGTATCAATTTTTATTTTGGATGTTACCATAGGTATTTCATTTTTCCCCATTTTGTAGCTCCTTTCATTGCATTTGTTATTATAAATAGTTGATTTAGTCGCATACAAGTGGAACAAATAAATATACATTACATCTCAATTTATATTCTGAGCTTGGGGATCATAATGCTGCCAATATAAGATTAAGATATAAATCAAAAGTAACCCTTTTCTTTGTCAAGTGAATTATGGATAAATCCATAAAACTATCTCACTTAAGGAACAAGAACAGATTTGTTGAATACTACTGCTGGACCTTCCAAATCATACAGCCTCTGAATATGATTTGAGCTTCACAAGAGCTTTATAAGATATATTAAGTTGAGTCATTGTAAACAATTATATATGTTTGATTATGACTCTATCTCTTCAGCCAGAAATATTGGACTTAATGAAAGAAGCAAGAAAGGCATGTGTTTAACAGGATCTCCTAAATCTTGAACCATAGTATTATGCATAACTTTTGACTAGTACAGCATTTTAGAAACCTTTATTTAGTATAAATGTCCCTTCCTGAGCCCACATGGAATATTCTTATTTGATATCTTCATATGGTCCAATTACTCAGAAGATTGAAGGCTTGATGTTACTTGCAATTATAAATGAGATAAAAAATCTAATAAATAAATAAATGTGTTGCTTATAGACATAGATGATTACAATGAAATATGTTCATACTGTAATGGACTGTGATCTAACAATCATATATATATATGAGAAGTTCCTGTGTGTGAATTTTTTGTTACTGCACTGCTTTTTTAATGTTTCATTTGCTGTTTTTATTTTTTTCTTTCTTCTGATTTATTAAATAAATGAAAGTAAATATGAAAAAAGAGACCTGTCCCCAGAATTGCAGTGTTTTTCCACTCCTAGCCCGACTTCCAGACAGCTCAATACCATGGTCCAAATATGAAAGATAAAAAGATGAAGTGTTCCTGTATTCAGAAGTTTTTTGAAGAACTCATGCCACTAACATCAGTAGTATGAAGTAATTTTTAGTCTATAAATTGGTCACAAAAAATGAGAGATTAAAAACAGAGTTGGATTTCCTACCTATTACAATGATTTCATCTTATTCTCAGAAAAATGAAATGGATAACTATTGGTAATTTTGTTACGATTACTTGATGCAAGCGTAATGGAAGTCTAAGTAAACATTCTCAAATTGTGTAGACTTTTATTTAATATAGTTAGTCTCATCAGATGTTTCCATGAGCAATGTTCTATTAATTATTATAACTTTTAGGCTTTTATTTCAATGTAAAGCAATTGGTTTGTTCATTCAGCTTTTATAGACAAAAAGTGCTGGTAGTGAGCCTACCCTCCAGCTCTATCTAACATTGCTTTCTTCTCAAGAAAAATTACACCCAAGCAAATCAACATCTTACATATTATATCTAAAAGGAATAGCATCTGCTTAGGCAAAGTTGACAAACAATCAGCTAGTGTGTCTGTATCTAAAAAATATTAAACTGAATTTAAATAGATTTGTTAGAATCCACTCTTCAAACACTGCTATAGTAATACAAGACCTATTTTCACCTATGTTACACAAGAATTGTTCTTGGTGAAAACAAATTCAATTACCCCACAGTATTTGGGGTTTCTATGAAAGAAACAATCCAGAATAAGGCAGAGGGACAAAACAAATCTGTATACTGTTTTAGTTAGGCTATTTATGTTTGTTTACTTATTTACTAAGCTACTTGATAACTTCACTGCTTTGGATACTGTTCAAATAATGAAACAGTGTAAGAAAATTGGAATTAGTTGTATCTATTTAATTAGGTGACGTTTCAATTTTTTAAATGCTTACTTTGGTCACACCCTTGCAAGTGAAGAGAAATTAAAGTTTGTTTTTTTTTCATTTCTGCTCTGAAATTGAAATAATAGCATTCATGTTAACTTTTTTTTCTTGCCAACATGCCAAGAGTTGAGTCTCAAAAGTAAAGTTTAGGTTGCATAAGGTGAGAAAAGCAGCACCTGAGCAAGAGAAAAGGATTAGGAAATAGCACTGTTTGGCTTTACAAAGAAAGTGTGTAGAAACCCAAGGGATTAAAAATAACTGTGTTGATTGATTTCTCACTTTTCAAAGGCATTTTATTATTGTTATAACACTGCATTATGTATCACTATCACAGTGGGATGACCTATATCAAATGGATTGCTTCAATTATCTTCAATTTAGGATAATTAAGAGTCACAAGAGTTCTAAAGTGATTTATGAAAGGGGTTGCTATTGCTCTTGACAACATTATCAAAACAGAGATTGATAGTTTCTCTGGCTGCATCTTGAATTCTTACTAGTTATAGGCACCAGAACTGAAAATGGCTGATGTCTTAAACCACCCTGCCATAACAATATTTTACAAGCTTTTTTACTTTCAGTTGATGATGGTACTGTCACTAACCTCTTGTAAGGTATTCACGGACCCGAAAAATGACAATAGAGTAGAATAGAATAGAAATAGAATATTTTTATTTTGTTCAGAAAGTACCTCAAGTGAATTGGCTTGTAACTATCTCAGTGATCAAAACTATCATCAAGAGATTGTGTCACTGATTTCATGAAGCAATGCAACTGAATGGACAGAATGTAGATTAGTCTAAAGCAAAGATGAAATAAACTGAGGGTAATCTAAATGTTGTGTGAACTATTATCAGTTCATAAAAACCTAACAGTGATGTAAACCTCAAGATGGGTGGTAAAGAAATTGATAGACAGACAGACAGAAGCAGATGTAGATGATATATAGATTTTTATTGAGCAATGCTCTCAATTCTGTGGAATAAGGGAAAAGTAATATGAAGAAAAATACATTTGTAAAGAGAAAACTTCTGTCTTTCAAAGTTTATTTCCCAAGAAAGAGAAAAGCAACTTAGAACTAAGGAGAAATTTCCTGACAGAACAATTAATCAGTGGAACAACTTGCCTCCAGACGTTGTGAATGCTCCAACACTGGAAGTTTTTAAAAAGATATTGGATAATATTTATTTGAAGTGGTGTAGGGTTTCCTGCCTAGGCAGCGGTTGGACTAGAACAGGGGTCGCTAACCTTTTGGACCTCAGGAACCACCAAACTCCTAATTTTAGATCCCAGGGACCACTAACTGGTTCTGTGGGTGTGGCCTAATTTGTGGATGTGGCTTGGTGGTCACGTGACTGGCTGAGCACGGCTTGTATGTAAATATTATAAATATTTATATAAATATTGAATTTTTTTATGAAAAAGAGCAACTTTTACCCAAAATCAGGCAAGCAGGCAGGCAGATTGAGTCACTCACAGAATCACAGATTCATTCAGAGATCTATCTATCTGCCATCGGCTAGCTCTCTCTGTTCATATAAAATTTGCTTGCAAGCAAACTCACAAAATTAACTTACAACACACCATGCATGTAAATATTGAATTTTTTATTTTTAAAAAAGCTACTTTTACCCAAAATCAGGCAAAGCAGGCAGACAGATTGAGTTGCTCACAGAATCATTCAGTGATCTATCTATCTGCCATCAGCTAGCTCAGTCTCTCAAATTTGCTTGCCGGGAGTCTGCACTGAATTTGTTTGCAAGCAAACCTTCAGTCCTAAGGGAGATTCCACTGTGCTTAGCTAGAAAACAAGAAATCCATCCATTTCCTGCTTCCTAACTCACCTAAATCTCCTGGCACAGCAGAACAGATGATGGTTGGAAAAAGGAAAAATAGCAACTGCAGACAAGTTTGCCAGGTAAGGAGTGAGTGAGCGGGGAGGGTTCCCACAGGCCATGTAGGTGGCGCAGCCTTGTATTTCTGGGTAGCCTGGATTAATTGCTTTGGGGTGTGTGTGCTCTGGGGGTGAGATTTCTCTGTGGCCCACCAAAATATTTTCACATCCCACCAGTGGGCCGTGGCCCACCAGTTGGCAACCACTGGATGAGAAGACCTCCTAGGTCCCTTCCAACTCTGTTATTATAGAATGCATACCCACAATTTCTGGAGGCAAATCATTCCATTAATTAAATTGTTCTAACTGTCAAGAAATTTTGTTCTTGCTTAATTGTCTCCTTCATTAATTTCCATCCATTGCTTCTTGTCCTGCCCTCAGGTGCTTTGGAGAATAGTTTGACCCCCTCTTCTTTGTGGCAGTGCCTTAGATATTCAAATGCTGCTATCATATCAGTCCTAGTTCTTTTTTCTATTAAACTAGACATACCCAATTCCTGAAACTGTTCTGTGTATGCTTTAACCTCCAGTCTCCAAATCATTGTTAATCTTCTCTGAAGTCTTTCTAGAGCCTCAACATTATTTTTATATCATGGTGACCAAAACTGGATGCAATATTCCAAGTGTGGTCTTATCATGGCATTATAAAATAATATTAGCACATCATATGATCTTGATTCTATCCCTCAGTTAATGCAGCCTAGGACTGTGTTGGCTTTTTTGTCAGCTGCAGCACATTGTGGCTCATATTTAGATGGCTGTCTTCTAGGACTCCAAAATCCCTCTTGCAATTACTACTATTGAGCTAGTATCATGTATTTTATACCTGTGCACTTGGCTTTTTTGCTTAAATGTAGAACTGTACTTTTTTCACCATTGAACTTCTTTTTGTTAGATAGGGTCCAGTATTCAAGTCAGTCAAGATCCTCCTGTATCTTGAACTTATCTTCTGAAGTATTAGCTATTCCTGCCATCCTTTGCAAATTTGATGAGTTCCCCTTCTATGCCCTTGTCTAAATCATTGATGAAGATATTGGAGAGTACCTAAGGCAGAGAGTTGGGCTACCCTATTGCATACTTCCCTCCATGGAGATGAAGTTCTATCATGGATTACATGTTGAGTATGGTTGGTGATCCAGTTATAAATCCATTTATTTCATTTTGCTTCCATGAAATTAGAGCAACCTTTTACTCACATTGTTAATTCACCACCAATTACAATATATTATTCTACTTTGTCTTTTATTTATTTTTAGCTGTTATTGTTTTTGATGCTTTCATTTGGTGGTTTGTGACCATAATAAAAATCAATTGATTGACTTTGGATATGTATATATTTTTCTTCCTCATTTGATCAGTAGCCTTGTGACAAATATTAGATTGAGAGAGAATGGTTATCAACTTCAGAGTTGATTTGGACTTTGATTCTAGGATTTTTTTGCACAAAATATAATTATCTAACCTCTATGATAGCTCACAAGGTCACAAATATTTTGATGCCAATGTACTTTGAAAGTGTTGTCTCTATCAGGACAAGCAAATATGAATAGAACTAAAATTTGTAAGAATTTACTTCTATAGAGCATTTCAAGTGCTTTGTGTTAATGAAACTCTCACCTTTATAATACATATTCTGCTGCTCAATTCTGATTGCAAATTTGCATTATTAACAGAAGTTGGAATTTATGCAACACTTTCAAGACTTCTACCCACAAAATAGATGTTTTTGACTCAGGTTACATATGTACCACATATTTGCTAAACAACTGTCATTCTTGTGCTATGACTTATACCTTTCTTTCTTTTTCTTTCCCCTGAAATTGTTTTATTAGAAAATACAAATAATTAGAAAATGGAAGCTATTAATACGATGGTGATAAATTTTAATATAAATCTTATGACAGAAAAATATATATAAATATATATTTCTAAAACATAAATGAATAAATTTCCTTATACAGTGAATGCTAAATGTGACATTGATAAGATGCTGCAAAATGCATCAAATTATTTTGTAATATGAAAAAAGTTTATAGTTTTGAATTTAATATTAAAGTCTCCATTGTATTATTATTATTTATTTATAAGTTCTAAAAAAAGAGGAAAGGAGAAAAAACAGCTGCCTGGAAAAGGTAAATATTTAATTCCTAACTTCCCCCTTTTTCTATACTCAGACAAATTTGCACTGTTTATAAACATTTAAACCACTTTAAAAGCCATACTGTAAATGTTTGTATTTCTCTTCCTGCATGATTTATTGTATATATAGAAGTCATTCTTGCTTACATTCTTTATATCTTTCATACTTTGGTCTAGTTCCTGCTGTTCTGTCCTCATTTTCTACTCTAGTTCTTCTCTTTCTTTGCCTAACTACAACAATCATTTTTTTTTTCACTGGCCTCACATTTTTGTGAGTCTCACAGTTTTGCATCCAGCTTTGCTATTATGTCTTAAATACTGATTGCTAATGATCTTAGACAACTTGGTCAATGGTATTTGGCACCAGTGATGCCAACATAATGACACATGCTCAGTCCTGTCATTACACAAATGCTGCAAGACTGTGCTTGTGTCCTGACAATGCATCATATAAGTATGTCATTTCCATGACTGGTATCATCACATGTGTTTTTCCTGTTGGCTGATATAATGTTCCTGTGGATGCCAATGAACGTCGCATTCCTGCCCCAAATCTTGGGCATGACTCTGCAGTTTTGCATGTAAAAGAAGCTGCCAATGAATTGACTCCATCATAACAAATGTAATTAATTAAGTCTTGGACTTTGAAGAAATGAAATTAGCCATTGGAAAAAATCCATCTTCATTATTAAGTTCCCAATTCAGCTATCACTGGAAACTCATTCCACAGAGCATAATAGAAAATGATTTTGGTCTTTTTCTAATTGGTTTCTTGCTAAATCTTGCTCACTAACTATAAGAAGTTGCAAAATAAGAACTGTTGGTAAGGGGGAAGAAGATGGGCAAGTGGAAAAAGTGAAAGAGTAAAAGTGGAGATTGTTCGCTTAAGCCCATGTCACACTGCACCAACAGATGGAAAGAGGATGTAAAACGGAGAGAAACACTTGCCATCCATTGGTCACTGCACCAACAGATGGAAAGAGGATGTAAAACGGAGAGAAACACTTGCCATCCATTGGTTAACGCGATCATCCGTTCTGTACTTACTGCGTCTGTTTTTCATCCTCTTCTACCGTCAGCATCCGTCGACTGAGGTTCATCCACTCAAAAAGTTTTGAGCTGCTCAAAACTTTTTGAGCAGAAAATGTATCCAACGCATCCGTTCTGCATCCACAAGCATACGGGAACATCTGTTCTACCATCCGTTGTCAATCAGTTACGGCATCCGCTATATCTGCTAGGCATCCGCTGTGCATCTGCGCAACTCAAATCTGCTCCAGCGGAAAAACAGACACCAGGGAGGAAGTAAAACGGATGCGGACGGACGTGCAGCATTAGTAGCATGGACGGAGAAAGGATGAAAGTGGATGCAGCTCTCAAAGAAAGCATTTAAAACGTTCGCAGAGGGGACCCTATCTCAGATATTAAGGATGTCTAGAGGAGCCAAGAGGATGCAAAAGGACACATAGTTGGAAACCTATATTTGCCTATAAAAGGGGGAGCAACTCACCTGGATCTAACTTTCAGTCCAGCACCCTGCTGTGCAGACCTCTGCAGCCTTCATCTGGCTCTTGTTCTTCCACAGATCCAGTCATCTCCACCATGGATCGTAACACACTCCTTTTGGTAGCCACCATCGTTCTGCAACAGTGCGAAGCCATCTACAGCTCTGTGAAACTCACTACAGGAAGAAAAGGGAGGCGGCCAAGAAATCTGGGTCCGAAGATGGATCGGAGAAAGAGCAGAGTACGGACTGTACAACAAGCTGATGGTGGAGCTGCAGAACGAAGACACTCGTGCATTTCCAGAACTCATGAGGATGCCTCCAGCCATGTTTGATGAAGTTTGGGAGCGGCTGAGACCCAGGTTGACCAAGGCAAACAACCAACTTCCGGCCCAGCCTGGACCCTGGGCTCAAGGTGGCACTCACTTCTGCACCACTGGCCTCAGGGACCACCTACAGGAGAATCAGCACGGCTGGAGGCTGCACACAACACCATCAGCATTGTGGTCAGAGAAGTGTGCAGGCCATCATCGAAGAATACCTGGAAGAGCTCCTCCAGTTCCCACCACTGAAGAAGGCTGGAGGAAACTTGCAGAACAGTGGTATCAGAGGTGGAACTTTCCCCACACCGTTGGAGCCATAGATGGAAGCACGTGGCCTGCAAAACACCAGCCAAGTCGGGGTCACTTATTTCACATACAAGGGCTTCTTTAGCATCGTCCTCTTCGCCATGGTCAATGCTGACTACAGTTCATGTACATCGATGCTTCAGGCAACGGGTCAGCTTCAGTGCCCAGGTATACAACGCAGTGACCTCAAGGAGGGGCTGGAACGCAACCTCATCATGGGCTTCCCAGATGCAGACCCCTGCCCAACGACACACAAGATGTGCCCTACTTCATCATGGGGGATGAACGCCTCTCCCTCACAACCTACCTCATGAAGCCCTACACTTCCAGATGCCTCACCCGTGAAGAGAGGATCTTCAACTACAGGCTGTCCAGGGCAAGGCGGGTGTTTGAGAACGCCTTTGGCATCCTGGCCAACAGGTTCCAGGTACTTCTCACCACCTATGCAGCATCGCCTAGAGATGGTGAAGGAGGATCATGGAAGCTTGCTGCATCCTGCACAATCTCATGCGCACCTGCTACCCAGTCTTGCAGAACAGGCTTGTGGACCTCCAACAAGCAAGGGACATGGAGCCTGGGATGGAGGCAAGGGCAAAACCTGATAGACACTGTGGATGTGCAAGGCCCCAACAGAGCTTCACATGAGGGAAAAGCAGCGCAACCTCCTGATACACTGGTGCAACTCCCCAGCTGGAGCAGTGGAGTGGCAAGACAGGATGATAGATGATAAATGGATGCTTCCTTCAGCCTGTCTCATAACACTGATGAGATTGGGCCATGTATGTTGGGTGCCTACAATGAACAGGGCATTTAATAAAGAGTTGTGTTATGTTGACATGTGTGGATGAATGATTACATTATTATTGATAATAAATGGCCATCGGTGGGCGCCTGGGAGGGTGGACCATACAGTCCCACTATGCTTGGCACTGGAGGTTTATCTACCGAACAATTACCCATCCCAAAGGTATCCCTGCCCATCCCACAGCTATTACCCATCCCAAAGTATCCTCTGCCCATACCACAGCTATTACCCATCCCAAAGATATCCCTGCCATCCCACTGCTATCTTAACCCATCCCACAAAGCATGCAAAGCTTAAACCATTTCTAAAGTTTCCACCAAGACTTTAATTTACTTAAATAAATGAAGCAAGTGTGTGAAACAAAGATAATCTTTATTAATAACAAGTTGCAAAAGAAAAATGACCCAAGTCAAGTGTCCAAAGCAAAAATAAAGTCAACAGGTAACCACCCAGTCTCTGGCACTCTTCTTGGTCACTCAGAGCGTGCCCACTCTCAGGGGTGAAGGGTCAGGTGCTGTGGAGGTGGCTGCTGCTGAGTGCTGATCTGAAGCGCCATGGGGGTGCCTGGCCAAGAGGACAACAGGGACAGTGTGTTGAGGAAAGCTGTCAGACAGCTGGCTCAGCCCCGTGATGTTGAGAGCCCTTCTCCATGTCATAGGGTGTCAAGCCCCAATATCGATGACAGATGTACTGAGGCCGGGCTTGGCTGTGGGGTGGAGGAAAGGAGCAGTGTAGTGGGGCTGTCTGGTCTGCCAGCTGGTGAGGATTGGTGTGGGTGGCATTGGTGGCGTGGGTGGCATCGGTGGCGTGGGTGGCATCGGTGGCATCAGTGGCACCGGTGGCGTCCGATGTACTGTGCCTGGACTGGGGAGGGCTGCTTGTGCTGTCTGGACCTCCTGGTAGCCGTAGCCTTGGTAGGGTAGGGGCTGTGGAAAGCTTGGAAGGGCAGTGATATCACCTGGGGTGGAGGAGCAGGCCTGGACTGGGTGGGAGCAGGTTCATCTTGGTCTGGAGGGTTGTGAAGAAGGTCGTGATCCTGCCTTCACACCTGGTACTGGGGTTCCCCATGTTCATGAGGGTCTGGTTGACCTAGGTGAGGAGGGCTTGCGGTTGGAGGATGGGGCGTCGGTGTGTACCAGCTGAGAGAGGAGATCTACGCTGCTCCTGATGTGTTTCTTATCTCCAGTGTGGCTCTGCCCTCCGGTTTGCCTCTCTGCGTTTTGTGGAGGTGGAGCTGGGGGTGGGATGCGGGTTGGGCTGTGGTGGAAGTGCCGTCTCCTTTCTCCCCACTGCGTCAGGGGTTGTCCACGTGCTCCACCATGGGTAAGTGCAGCTGTTGGGGAGGTCTCCGTCGTGGCAACGCTCACGATACCTGCTGGACACAGGAGCTGACTCTCGGCCGGAAGAGGACTGGCTCTCAGCAGGCTGCCTGAGAGAGAGGGTTGTGAGAGGGGCTGCTCCTCGGTGGCAGATCTCACCCTCCAAGAAGCTGCACTTGCGCATTCAGTAGGTCTCTCTGTCCGTCAGCTTGACTGCGGCCCTGCCAGATTTCTTGAGGTGCAGCTTCCTATACCAGGTGTGCATGTGCTTCTCACCAGCCGAGGAGCACCTCTGAAGTGCCGCCCAGGCTTCTCTGCCTTCTCTCTCCAAGCAGCCTGCTTCCTTTGGTGTCGCGTAGAGCCGGTGTCCCTTCCGCCATAGATACTTGTTCTCCTCAGCCACTCCAGCACCTCCTCCTCATGTTCCTCTTCTATGTTGTATGCCTCCTCTGCCTGTTCACAGCGTCTGCCTCTTCCTCCCTTTTGGCAGGGCCATATGGGCCCTCATCAGAGGGGCTTCGAGGTTGAGGGGCGCTCCTCCACACCAGCAGCAGCAGCAGCAACAACAGTAGCAGCAAAAGCAGGACCAGCAGCACCAGAGCCAGCAGCACCAAGGAGCAGGACCAGGAGCACCAGCAGGACCAGCAGGACCAGGAGCAGCCCCAGCGAGGTAAGCACCAGCAGGACCAGCCAGGAACGAGGAGCAGCGCAGCCGAGTAAGCACAGCAGAGACACCAGCACCAGGAGCAGCGCAAGAGTAGCCCAGCACCAGGAGCAGCGCCAGCAGAGTAAGCACCAGCAGAAGCACCAGCACCAGGAGCAGGCATCAGAGTAAGCACTAGCAGAAAGCACCACCCACCAGAAGCAGCATCCAGCAGAAGCACACCACCAGAGCAGCATCAGCAGAGTAACACCAGCAGAAGCACACCTCCAGAAGCAGCATCAGCAGAACCCGCACAGAAGATCGAGCCTGGGCAGCAGAAGCCCCAGCAGAAGCAGAGTCAATGCCAGGGGGTGGGAGGGTGGCCCTGTCCCTCTTGCCAGGGCTGGCAGCAGATGGCAGAGGCCCGTTTCCCCATGGTTATTGGGTTGCTGGCTGGCTGGCTGGCTAGCTGTGTCTGGAAGCAGGTCTTTCCTCTGATGGTGACCTGCTTGGGAGCTGCTTCCCTTTATATCCGCGGGGCTGACGCAATGCATCCTCCCACATGCGCAGTGAATGCTAGGCATCCGCTAAGCTCTGCTAGGCATCTGCTAGGCTTTCCGCTCTGCATCCGCTTCATCCGCTCGGCATCCGCTCTTTCCGTTCCGCGGCCCGCTTTGCTGCACTCCCCGGAAGCCTTGCGGATGTGCCATCCGCTCTCATCCGCTTCCATCCGCTAGGCTTCTGTGGAGCATCTGCATCCATCCACCCTACATCCTCCCCCCCGTCCGTTCACTTTCCGTGTTGTCCGCTCTGGTTATGCAAATTTTTGCCCCTTTTGAGAGAGGATAACAACGGATGGAACATTTTTCTCGTCCACTCTGTCCTTTTTACAACCATTTTGTATCTGTCGGCCAGTGAGACAGGGCCTTAATATGAGAAATTGTATGCATTTTTGTGATGATGTAATCAGGCATATATTGTGTGTTGCTCTCCCTTTCGCTAAAAATCCTCAGCTTTTTCATATTGGATTCAGAGCACACACAAATGTGCGTGATTTCCTTTTGACCCCCAGTTTTACACAAAATCTGAAATGCACGAGGAAGTGTTTTAATAATGATAAAGTTGGTCATGACCATTACTTTGATCTGACTTCTCTGGGCTGAAAAATAAGAGGTGCAAATTACATCTGAATATGTTTGTATGTATAATCAGTTTCCCAGAAGCAGGTTGCAAGTTGACCACAATCATTTTAATTAAAGAAAAACTGTTTTTTCTGTTTAAGCAATTTATTAAAATATTTACATAATAGCCAGAATGAATTGCTCAAATACAAAGAGTTGTATTAAATACACCCCAAACACTAACTATGATGGTTAATGGTTTTAAAAAAGATTTTCTCCTTCAACTCTAGTTCCCATGCTGCATCGGAAATATGGACATTTCTTTAGTTTGATATATAGGTTTGAATATATATTTTGAAACCTTGACAATATATGATTTGGCATTATTAAAGGAAATATGTCTCCTCTATATGCGAATAAATAAAATATAGTGCATTGTCAGAAGCTGCAACATGTAGTGTATTTTTTCCCCATGAATTTGCTATTCAGGTAATTCACCAGAGACAATGTAGTTTTAAAAGACAATTTATCTGATTCAAAGTATGCTTTGCTAGTCAAACAGGAATTAACCAATATTGTTTCATTAATTAAATAGGGAATAAATAATCAATTTTATTCTTCAGATTACACAGGAACCATTATATTTGTAAACATTACTTTAACATTGATCTATCTGGACAAATCACATAAAGCATCTCTGTAATCCTGCATATTCTGGGTAACCTCACCCTTCTGGGTAACCTCACCCTTTCATGCAATTCGATTAATCTTTTGTCAGAGGAGTTTGCAAACATTTGGCTTTCAGCAACAAGTTACTCTAGCTATTAGAACATTTTCAGAGTATTTCAAAACAGTTTTCTGATGCATTGGATTAAATACTGGCAGTGCTATGAATAGATAGCACAAGCAGGGAGCTTGTTCCAAAACAACATCTCATATGCAAAAGGTCTTGGACACTGAAATCCTTTTGAATTGAAAAGAGAGCTTTCACTAGAAAAAGCTGGGATTTCCTCTGAATCTCTTTACCAGGATGTAATCTCATTTTCTTAAGATCACAAGGTGTGTGACTTGAATCTTGAGAAACGAACACAGGTTTCTCCTCCAAATCATGCAACTTTCCAAGTATAGTATTCTGAAATTATTCCATGCTAATTTAAGTAACTCTTGGGTTTGCCAATGCCCAAATAAGCACTGAATGTAGAATGACTGAATGGTGGGAAAAGACACAGTAGCTATTTTCTGAAAAGGAGGTAGTCATGGAAAAGAGTGACTGGAAAAGAAAGTGTCAGGAAGCATATTTTGATGCACATTTTACAGGGATAGTTAGTCCTGAGAAGTTCCATGGCACCTTAATGATGAACTGATTATTTGAAATAATTCTCCTTTCTTCCTTTCTGTGCAGGATATCTCTCCAGCAACAACTGATGCATTTATTTCTCTCATAAAACTAAATTCTTGCTATCTTATAAAATGAAGTAATCAATAGCAGTCTACGTAGTAATAAATTTGTTTATCTTGAAAGTCCCATGAGATTCTTGATCAGTTTTGAGCATTCTCATTGTTTGCACAAATTATTTTCTCATTCATATTGAGAAACTAGTTTTAAATATTCCTAGGAAAGGAAGAAAAAAACTGACCGGATACTTCAATGGCAATATCAAAGCTTTAAAGTATAGTAGTTAGGATTGGACATAAGCATATTTATTTCACCCTTGCAGAATTATTTTGGGGGATTATATAACATTGCTATGTTCATTTCTATTTTTTTGCTTCCTACTTACTAGTATATAATTTAAAATGATATTAAAATAGCAATAGCACTTAGACTTATATATCTCTTCACAATGCTTTCCAGCCCTCTCTAAGCAGTTTACAAAGTCAGCATATTGCCCCCAACAAGGATGGAAAGCTGAGTCAACCTTGAACCTGGTGGAATTTGAACTGCTAGATTGCAGGCAGCCAGCAGGCAGCAAAAGTAGCCTGCAGAACTGCATTCTAAGCATTGCCTCACCAGAGCTCAAAATGTAGAAAAAACAAATGGAAAGTAATACACAAACTAAGTTTTATCCAGAAGAACCCACTGCACCATAAAAACATGACAAATAAACCAATATTAAATACTGAATTATGCATATTCAACAATTGCTGAATCCATTAAATATTTTTTTAAAAAAATGCTTATAGTTGTGTTGTGCTCTTCATTCATATGTAGTTATAAGAACGATATTTTAAATATATTGTGACTCTTAATTTTTGGCAAGCAACAAGGATATTTGATCTTCCTAAAGTTCACACTTTGTTCATGTTTTCCAAATAAGCATTGTTAAGGTTAAGAGTATGTCTGTTTAGCATGATCATAAACATTTAAGTGTTTCAAATAACTAAGAAATATTGTAATTATAACCCAAAGCATCCTCACTTCTAAATGATTTAAAAATGTGCTCTTTCAAAATAACACATGGATGCCACTTTTCTGTAGGCAAAACCTGGTATTAATTCATTGAAAACTTTATACTCTCACTTGGAATCTGAAAAATGAAAATCTCTTTCACAAACTGAGAATTAAGCTGAGTAAAAAATATACAGGAGAATTTATCCAACAAAACCTCCAGAACAAGGCATTAAATATCTGAATGTACTACCATGTTTCTCCAACAATACGGCCTCCCCCAATAGGAAGTCCCAGCATGTTTTATAGGCATAAAATCAAATTTAGCCCCTCCCCCCAAATTAAGTCCTACATTAAACATGTGAAATGGGGGGGATGGTGGGGGGGCGGCTTGCCATTAGGAAGTACTCTGGTTGCATACCCGGATATGGTGCGTTGACTTCGGCGTTGGTGGGGCACTTCGTATTGGGAGACCTTCCGCCACCATTGCTTTCCCTTCTCCCTGTGC
Organism: Laticauda laticaudata; assembly: GCA_004320025.1. Classification (NCBI taxonomy): domain Eukaryota; kingdom Metazoa; phylum Chordata; class Lepidosauria; order Squamata; family Elapidae; genus Laticauda; species Laticauda laticaudata. The sequence goes on from BHFT01033283.1 coordinate 19,991, forward strand.
TGCTGGCGTTTGGCGCAGCCACATGCAGCCAGCCAGGGCTCCTCCCTGTGACCGGAGCCCAGTGGAGACACTCGGCTTCAGGTGCTCCTGTAACCGCCTTCCCTTCACCAGCAAAGCCAATTCTTTTAAAAATGACGCCCTATTACTGGAACGACAAAGCCTCCCCTGCCTGAGAGGGCAGCCCAACCCCATGTGGGGAGGTGAATCTCCTGGGGCCGCAGCACAGGATTGTCCCACCCCAGGAGAAGTGCCCAGCCATCATCCCTGCCTGGGCAGAGCACGAAGAGTTTCGCCTGGGGCACCCTGCGCAGTTAACAGGTGGGCCCTTCTGCCCGGCGATGGAGCTCTCACCAAGGCAGCGAGCGCCTCCCCTCCGGGCCCTCCACTCATCCTGCCAGGGCTGCACCAGAGCTNACAGGGAGACGAGGTGACGGCAGTGCTGCTTCCCTGGCCGGCAGGTCTGGAGGAGAGAGCCTGAAACTGCCCGTCCTTTCCACCCCTTGCCCAGCCCATTCCCATCCACATGCATCTCCAAATGCACTGGCAACTCCAAACACATCAGGCAGAGGTGCTCACTCGGCGGGGCTCAGCTCGGAGGAGGACGTGGCGCAGGCCGTCGCCTTGCTTCCCTGTCCATGGATGGGTGGGCGCTATCACTGCCTTGGGCGGCCTCTTTCGGAGGCTTTGTTGTACTAGAAGTAGGGCATCATTTTCAAAAGAATTGGCTTTGCCTTCAAAGGTGAAGGGAAGGCGGCAACAGGAGCACCTGAAGCTGAGTGTCTCCACCAGGCTCCAGTTGCAGGGAGGAGCCCTGGCTGGCCATGCGTGGCTGCGCCAAACGCTGCAGCGTTTTTCTAAATGCCGCAGCAGCACAGGGAGAAGGGAAAGCAACGGTGGCAGAAGGTCTCCTGATAGGAAGTGCCCCACCAATGCCGAGGTCAACATCCAAGCTGTCGCCGCCCGCCCACCCAAGGATGCAAGGGGTGAAATTAAGTCACCCCCGAAAAATGGCCTAGCCGTTTTTTCGGTGGTCAAAGAAAAAATAAGGCCCGGCTTTATTTTGTGAGAAACACGGTACAGCAAAATCAACTTTATTTCATGTGCTGTGTTTAAATGACGCTCATCTGTCTTAATATGTTGCTGTTTCTTATAACAAGTCAAATAAAACTAAGTTTTATCATTTGAGATATATCTCTAAGTACTCTCAAATGTAATTCAATATAATTAGCGGGCTCAGTCTTGCAAAAACAATCCTATTTCATATTCTACTGAAAGCAGTAAATACATTTTAGTCACATATTATAGTAGTAGGACTACATGAGTTGGGAATATTTCCAGGGTGGGATTCAAATTTTTAACAACCGATTCTGTGGGCATGGCTTAGGTGGTGGGCATGGCTTGGTGATCATGTGACTGGGTGGACATGGCTTGGTGGTCATGTTATTGGCTGGATGTGGCCAATTCAAAATCACTCACATCAAGGCATGCATCTCCTCACCTGGCCTTTTATGACTGTGGGGATGCTGAAATAGTTGTAAGTGTGAAAAATGGTCATAAGTCACTTTTTTCAGTGCCTCTGTAACTTTGAATAGTCATTCCACACAAGCAAAGTACCAACAAAGGAGGGAAAAAACTCTAGAGAAGTTCCTGAGACAGGAAGTCTAGTCCTACCAAGAAGGGTTAACAGAGAGGCAGTTTCTGTAAGCAACACCAGAATGTTTCCTTCCTGCCTGCCTTACAGGATTAGGCCAATAATTTCTAACAACTGGTTCTCCGAACTTCTTAGAATGTCAACAGCCAGTTTTAGTGAATAGGTGCAAACTGGTAGAATCCCCCCCCCCTTAATGATTTCCAGAGTGTATCTATAGTGATGCCAACAGTTGCTTTAGTTTGGCAAGATTATAGTGAAGAATAATAAGAGAATAACAGAGTTGGAAGGGACCTTTGACATCTTCTAGTCCAACCCCCTGCTTAGCAGATATCCTACACCACTTCAGACAAATGGTTGTCCAACATCTTTTTTTAAACTTCCAGTATTGGTGCATCCATAACTTCTGGAGGCAAGTCACTCCACTGATTAATTGCTCTGTCAAGAAATTTCTCTTTAGTTCTAGATTGCTTCTCTCCTTGATTATTTTCCATCCATTGTCTCTTATTGTGTCTTCAGGGGCTTTGGAGAATAGCTTGACTCCCTCTTCTTTTGGATACACAGTATTCTGTGCCTATGTGTGCACATATGTTTTTCATAAGTATACGTGTTGTATATGTGCTATAAAATCTTTCAATAAATTATTGTAGAGTGTAAAAAAAAATTGTAAATTGAATGAACTCTCTGGTATTCCTTACAGTAATTTTAAAGAGTCAATATGTTGAAAGATCTCTTCAATCTTTCACTGATAAAGATGTTAGAATGGGAGGTTTGGCTTAGAATAATTCCGGTATTGAGGAGGGAGGAAATGGTTGGCCAAACCAATATTTGTCTTCCTGTTTTTAGACACCAAGCTGCATGTGTGTGAAGTCTTTCAGAGAGCTCTTTCTTGAAATATGACTGAGTGCATTTCTTTAAGCACAGCTGAACCAGATCAGCAAAAATGGCCTGGTCTTTTTCTCTTCCACAAAGCTGTAGTTTTCTTGGAGTTTCTTATTCTGGAGCAGGGGCCCCCAAACTTGACATATTTAAGGCTAGGTCCCACTGGCCGACGGACGCAAACGTATGCATAAAGGACACAGCGGACGAGCAAAATTTCGGGGGTGTCTCCATCCGTTGTCATCCGCTCCAAAAAGTGGCAAAAATTTGCATAAACAGAACGGAAAAGAATGGACGTGGGTAGT